>JANCMC010028272.1:40988-73166 GCA_024363005.1 Charaxes varanes | reverse complement strand
CCAAGTTATAATTGTCATTCGCCATACCTATCGCTGCAATTACTGCATAAAGTTTGCTTTGTTAGAATAACTCTGCTTAATGTTTCAAGTAACTCTGTCGTAAGACTTTCAATAGTTTATTATACTCGTATAACCCATGGGCAAAGGCTAAATTATTTTTTTTTATATATCACGATCCTCAGCCATTTTTTATTCACTTCTGGGTATACGCCTCTTAAGAGAGGTTTTACAATTACCACCTTTTCGGCCTTGAGTTTAAATCCTATATTAATAAATAAACCTGAAGAGTGTGTTTGTTTGTTTGATGGCTTGAACGCGCTAATCTCAGGAACTACTGGTCCGATTTGAAAAATTCTTTCGGCATTAGATATCCATATTATCGAGGAAGGCTATAGGTTTATCAAATTGAAATTATCTTTCATGTAAATACTAAAACTGACTCCATACCCTTTGTAACTCTTTATATTTCCTTACCTAACTAGAGACTCTTATTTCGTGGGCTAATATTTTTTTACATTAATGTAATTTCCATGTTTGGTTTTCGTATTAGGCTTTCAAAAACGAACTTAGAAACTTAAACGATGAAGTCATTGACGTTTATTTTCTTTTTACGAGACAAAGTAAAAAAAATGAATATGTGAGACATATCGCATGCGCATAGCGTTACAATAAATATTTTAAATAAGTTAGAATTCGCGAATTTGGCAATCGCAAGTGGCAAAGCTTACAATACTACGAAGCTTGCTATACTTATGGCAAGCATGGACATGGATCTATATTCCCGTATACAGATTAGACGTAGAGACTTGAAATTTTCCATGTTGATAGAACATGCTAAAAACTCATCAGGAAAATTATTTTGAACGAAACCGGACAACAACTTTTGAAGTTATTTGACGAATACCTTTATAGCGTATCAGATACGGAACACTTCCATATAAGAGTGTCTTGACACGCTCTTGGCCATTTTTTAAATATTGTTGTAACTTAATGTAATATTTTCTTTGAGCGTTGGCAACCCTAATTGGTACCGGTCAAACTCTGGCGACGATTTACGAAGTATTGTCATATTGGTTTTCTTAACCTTCTGTGTAAACAAATGCTTTTAACTTTCCAACTTTAGGACAGGATGTGGAACCTGTACAACTCAAGCAGGTATCCAATAAGCGCGCAAAATTAAAAAAAAAACTCTGCTAGATCTTTAAAAATCCTCCCACTTCCGTTTTGCTCGCATTAAGTAAAATATCCGGCAATGGGTTGCCATTCCGGTTTCCGAAAATTCCTCGATGGTATCCGGACCAAACTCCGCTGGGTAATTTGCGTCCACTCGCAGAAAAACTTCTTTCTTTAGTTAGAATGCGCGCAAAAGTCACAATTTATGAATATACATTTTATGCAAACCTCATAGTTTATAGATCTGATCTGATGGATTTGACGCATTTAGGTAGTTATTTCGTATTAAGTGGACCAATTTAATGATTAAGTTTCCCTATAGCGATTCGTGGTAAGCGTTGCTATCTAGAAAAAGCTATCCTTTTCCTGAACAACATTCCAATTTTCTTATTAAGGTCCCTATGAAATTTTTGTGATCGCTTATTCGAAAGCGCTTATAATAGACGGTGACGTCATACGCTTTGCTGGGTGTTTTAGGTATCATGGCGGATTGTTATGTTTTTAATTTTCTTTTTTTTTTGTTAATCCCTATTCATCTCGCACGCAATATAAACATAAATACATTTGTTAAGCTTTATGTCTCTTATATTATCAGATAAATACAGACTTTCAATGATTTCTGTCGTCATGTCTGTTGTTTTCATTGTTTACAATGGGTAAAAGAGAAAACTAAATGTCGTACATGTTCAATTTGTAAGTGAGATGGTTTCAATAACCTTTTACGTATTTTAATACTTTAATTATTGCCAAACCTTGATCGAAAAGTACGGTATATTTTATCATATCGTTTCAGCCCGTAGGCCACGGCCTTTCTAATAATGAACTTATGATAGTTCTTGACAAGCCAAGGTCTTTTAGTAGGTTGTACAGGGATTTTGCTAGTACCCCTCGGTGGGCTCATTGGTAAAGTCAAAGAACTTGTTCGTTTTTATCAGATGGTCTTTACGCATGTTGGTCTCCCATGGAACTGTAAGCTCTACAAGTATTACTCGCTTTAGTGTCTTTGAGTAAAGGATTATGGCCTGGATGACAAGACAACAATTTCTTCTGGGATTTTGTAATGTTTTCTAAACGTATCCATCAGAAAAAGCCCAATCGGGTGCAGTATCTAAGATAGAGGAAGGGTATACTCGATTTCATATTCAAACCTTCTTTAACGAAATCAATGTGCTTTTTATTTGCAGTCAGTCCCCTTTGAACTCTTGCGACAGAAAGGTTTACTGACTCGCGTATGATTTAAAACATTACATTATCTAATGTCATCACTCAAAAGGTTACCAACCCCTGCTAGACTCCTACTGATGTGTTTAAAAATCTTTCCAAAGGTCATAATAAAGTCGTATGCTCCAGACAGATAACAAATTAGCAGACTTTAATTCAGTTAATGTATTCAATCAGAATAGATTGTGTCAAACGTCGATTTCAATTAGTGTAATGAAAAATGTAATTACTCACTCGTGGCGCTTTTACTGAGCTGACATTGTTTTTGATACATTTTATGATCAATTTGTTTTGTCTTTTTATTTTTTATATTAACTGGAAACAATTTTCGTGTGTCTAATAATCTTTATTTAACGATAACGCGATTGTAGATTCCTATTAACAATGGATTGAGCCACTCTGAAAGTTTTTTAACCACTACAATACTTTAAGAAGAATATTCTTGTCCAAATAAAGAACTTGGAATTAGTGTTTGATCTGATAAAGTCGACTGCGGGGCAAAACTCGAAGAAGTGGAGTCTCTAGGGAGTGGATCTTCCTTTTGACTTATCCAATAACTGGTTAGATCCACTACGGGTACGCGACCCCGGATTACCCTAGCTGCTATTGTCACTCCCCTTATACCGTCCGAGACAGTAGTATCTGCATCTTTTTCTCCTTTCCATCTATCTTTATATCGTTTTACTCCATTCCTACTTTTACTCCTATCTATTTCTCTAATTAGAGGTAGAGCGAAGCTTGCAGTCCTTTTGGTTAGCAGCCGAATTGGACCCGCGTGTCCAGATAACAGTACCTCTTTCTCATATAAGATCGGCGTGAAGTGGTGGCAAAGCTGTCACGTCAAGTGTTGGTATTGTGAGAGTTCCAAGTGGCTTACACTCTACTTTAAAGGCAAACCACGCATCTGCCTTCTGGCGGTGCAGATGTCCATGGGCGTCGATATTCTCTTAGGGATGAACCGCCAGCTCGTTTGCCCCCTTGTAATATTAAAAAAATAACACATAGTTGTAAATTCAGCCGTAGGTATACTGTTTTAGCGACCTTGCGTTCTAACTTATCACATCACTGGCGGTATTCATTGAGTTCACACCATTTTTGAACAATTTACGTTGGCGTAACATTTTTCTGTAAGTGTCAGTTATTTGAATATAATTTCCATGGAATTTCTAAGGCGACTAGTGACAATTGGACACGGATTCATTAATGCAATCGCACATCGTGAGTGTATGCCGTTTTCGAAATCGTCGTGCCGCACTGAAGGTATCCAGCTAAAATATACCATCGGAGAGTGTGTGAAATATTTCCCATTTCGACATATGAAATTGTACGTTCCATATTAAATCGCCGACTGTCAACCACGATTTCGCCTACATTTAGTACAGAGTTCCAAAGATGTTGAAACGCGATATTCTTCTTATTCATACCTGGCCTGTAATTATTTTAAATTTGTTTTAGATTTATTTATGTGTCTACGCTGTGTATATCATACGTGAATAAAGGATTTCTATTCTATTCTATTCGATATCCACTAACCTATATTGTTAAAGACCCGTGGATAAAATCGAAATATAAAGTATGTATACTTTATATTTTGCGGGTTGTTGACCGCTTTGTACGCGTAAAATTAAGTGGAAGCTTTTAGCGTGATGATATATAGCCTATTCTTCGATAAATGCGCTATCTAACACTGAAAGAATTTTTCAAATCGACCATTATCTCCTGATATTAGCGCGTTTAAGCAAACAAACAAACTCTTCAGCTTTATATATTAGTATAGATTGCATATGTAGGGTTCCGTACCTAAAAGGAAGAAAAGGAACCTTTAGTGGATTACTTCGTTGTCCGTCTGTCTGTCTGTCAAGACCCTTTTTTATCAGGACCGCGTAGAACTATAAAGTTGAAATTAATATCAAATACTAAGATATGCGGTCCCTTGAAGCTGTAAAAAAATTAACTCTTAAAATGTAAGCAAAATCAAAAGATATGGCCGTTTATGTCGCACTTCTCATACAGTTGTAAAAGGAACAAAAATCTTTAGAGTTGATCCTGAAGTTTGTCAAGAATTTCATGATCAACGGTCTTGAAACCGTAAATTTGTAGTTACATCACAAAAAAAAGAAATTGCAGTGACTTTGTTTTGACAAAGGTAAATTAAATTTAATAAGAAACTTATGAAAAGAATAATTCTTTAAATAATCTGGTATAATTCTTTAAATATTTACGTGATGGTACAAAACCCATAATACGCGAGTGTGACTCCCGCTAGCCTGTTTATTTCAAGATCAACCTTAAATTCCATCATTTATTTTACTCTTACGAAATCTAATAAATACCGATCTTTTAAAATCCGGTCTAAAGTTACATTACATACCAAATAATATTATAATTTTTATCCTCCTATTGTAACTTTTATATTGTGTTCGATTATAAAATAAAGTTTGCGTTTAAATATAGATACCCCTAGGCAAATACACAGATACAAATACAAAAATGTGTACAATGGATAAACTTATATAAAGAGATCTCTTCCAGTTATCCGCGAGTATGAAGTATCTTATAAAAATTTTGCATTATCGAATAAAGATTGCAAAATATAAGTCAAAAATGCTGACAAAAAGGTCAATGATACAATTAGTGCATCTTGTTAAGAATTTCAAATTGTAATTTGCACTTTGCAACTAGAACTCCGATCAACAAATGACGAAATAAAATGCTGCCAAATTTGCATGCACAAAAGCGCCAACGTCCACTTAGATGCATTATATAAACGAATTATCGATTGCACTTTGCTCTTTTAAACATAAAAGATTCAATAAAATCAGATGAACCATGTTGCATTTAATTATAGGCCAAATTTGGTACGGCCCATTGTGGCAGACACGCGCCGATTCTTATCGTGCAATGCTCTTTTAATGTACGAAACTGCAATCTGACCAAATATGACCAATAGGACTCAGTTGTGCAAGCGAGCGAGACATATCAAACTAGATAATCAGGTCAACTTTTTAATTTATTTTTTTAATAATTTTAAGGGTAAATGTTAGGAAATATGAGAGTCAAATAGGTTTTAAATCTTAAGGTCGATAGATAATTAGGTCAACTTTTTAAATTTATTTTTTGATAATTTTAAGGATCAATTCCATATAAACCCATTGCATACGTAAATTACTTTTATTTTACTTATGACCTGAAAACACTGGCCTATGTTAGAACTGAATAATATGTTAGAAAGAACAACTCGTTATATTTACTTCTAATTCTAATGCTAAATACTCACTTAGAAATAATTTCAATGAAGTGATAAAGCGAAGTAATATTACGAATACAAAGTAAATCTGTACTTAAAATGGAATTTTGGAATGTTTAATAAATGTGAAATATCTCTCTATCTAGCAATATGTTATGAAAAGTTTCCGTAACAACTTGTACTACATCCTCTTAAGAAATTTAGGACAACTTATAAATAACATACAAAGCGAATGCCGACACGTAGCCACATTAAAATCCCAACCGCAATTATAACAGTAAAGTAGTAGATAAGGTTGTGCCAAATTGTTGGACGGCACGTTCCCAAGACTGTGATTATCCGCTGTAAATAAAAGTGCTTTGTACAGTCTGCGAGAAGTTTATGACGCTACAATATATAAAAAAAAATGAAATTTGTCACAATTTTTTTTACAGACTATATGACACACGAACGTCAGTTCCTAAGGTAGACAACTTAATGCCTGTGTTATTTGTAACTGCCGCCTGTAATACGCAATTTTTTTAGAAACATATTTATATTTATTTATTAGTAATTAACAGCTTTACAGAAAACATTAACATATAGACAATAACAGGTAAATGAGGCCAAAAGTGATTACATTTATAAATTTATGAAATAGATTAACAGAGTAAAGAATACGCAATAGGAAGTAAAAGAAATATGGAATATAAGCGCATCTTGAGGCGTTCTTGGCCAATTTTTTGTAAGAAGTAAGAACTATTTTTAAAAGAGTGGCTAGTAAGTTTCTAGATGGGTCTTCTCGTGACTCAACTTTTTCGCATCAGTGGAAGCATTTCTATATCTATCTATACTAATTATAAAGTTGAAGAGTATGTTTGTTTGAACGCACTAATCTCAGGAATTACTGGTCCGAAACGATGAATTATTTCAGTGTAAGATAGCCCATCTATCGAATAATATATCGCTATAGGCTATATATCATCGCGCTAAAATTTTTCGACTAATTTTACGCGGACAAAATATTCGACTCGAAAGCTCGAAGATAAATTTGACTATGAAGGGCTTGTAAATAAGTCATTTTTCAATAAAACATTTTTGTATACGCTCATTTCTATATAATAATTTTGTTAGTAAAGCATTAGTTAACTCTGGGAAAGATACATTTAAACGGTTTATCAGCTATGTATATGTATTGTCATATTACAAGATCGAGTAAACCAGATTTTAAATGATTCCATCTTTTGGAAAGGAAAAGCTTTGTTTATGTATATTCAATATGTACATATGTTGTATATTTGTGTATCGGTATCATATATACCAGTCTTAGTAAGATATATAAATACATTGATTTTAAATAACTATAATATTACTTGAAATTTTGTATGTCAATTTAGACCGATATTATAGCTCAGCGGCCTACAACGGGTGTCCACATGTGGCCCGCGAACCTTCTTTTTGTGGCCCGCGCCTTTTTTATAACTGCCAATCTTTTTTTACACGTACATCACTGAAACATTACATTGCATGTGTATATTAACTCTAAGTTGTGTCGCTGATACTTAAAATGGGTAAAACCTGTGCTATAAGTATAAGTTAAAAGGCATTTTTGCTTGTTACACATTACATTAATGTTCCTACAACAACCTTTAGCAAAATTTTCTTTAACTAGGAACTGTCATCCAAAATGGTAAAGCACTTTCTTGGTCGGCTGTGCAAGGAAATAGAAAGCGAAAAATTGACGTATTCAACCCATTGAATCACTTAATTGAGACACTAGCCCTCAACACTTTGTCACCCTGTCAACAAAGACCAACCTTGAACAGTGAGACAGTATAATTTAATCCAAATGTTAAATTACGAGTGACATAGCGGTGTATTTGTTCAATACAACATTAATGTATTATACATATAAACCTTCCTCTTGAATCACTCTATCTATTAAAGAAAACCGCTTCAAAATCCATTGCGTAGTTTGAAAGATCTGCGCATACAACGCTGGGAAGCGACATCACTTTGTACTATGTAATGATTACAAATTATTAACCGTACGAATATAAAATTCAAATCGCTCATGAAGTGTCACTTCTAACGTGCACATAAACACACTTTTAAAAAATATTTTTAAATATTTCTTCAAGACGAAGGTTCATGGCGGACAAGATAATTTTTCTTAATTCCTTGAAGCGTTTCCAAAGAAAACACCTCGCCCGTTTTCTAAACAAATCCTTTTCGCTTTTAACGTTAATTCTCAATATAGTACTGAATAACGCCTCCGGCGAGGGTGGTCGGGGGCTTTGTGTAACTGTACAAAGTTTTGTAGTACTTTATGGACTTCAAGGACAAAAATGTACACTTTGAGATAGGTCTGGCTCCGGTATAAGAGTATGCAAAATTTTGTAAAGATATCAGAGGATCTAGAACGAACTTTTCGAATCGAAAGTCTTGGTTTTAATTTGACAATTCGAATTTTGATAAAAAAGTATTTTTTGTCTATGGTAGACTTAATGGCGTGTGTTATTTGTAAGTCATATGTAAAGATGTCAGAGACCTTACGATGATATTCACTATGATGAAGAATTTGGGCTCCGCACTAAAAATTGAGAAGAAAATCATTGAATTTAAACGATCGCGGTTGAAAATAGCTAGTTCTTTGTTTAATACACACTGCGCTAATTGCTGTTATCTATTTAATACGGTAGTAACTTTCAAATAAAAATTATTTAATCGGAAGCTGTAATATTATACTAAATAAGACCTCAAAACGTTATTTTCTATTTTTTGTGTTGTATTTTAAAGATAAAACTTTCATGAAAGAATTAAATATTAAAGAAAGAAAAAAAGATATGTATGCCAGCTTAATTGCATTGACAATTGTACATAATTCCACCTAGGCGGCTAAAAGGCCCCGACTCAACGTTAATGCTGCCAAAAAATTAGTATTCTTATTAGCAATGCTTAAGGGTTTTTTTAAGTAATGATCTTCTTCTTCTTCTTCATCCTAGCGTTATCCCGGTGTAGTAGTACCAGGGTCCGCTTAGATTGTAGAGGATGTGGCTGTGGGGCGAGTTAAGATATTTATTTAAGAAAAGAGAGAGTGACGCAATTTTAAATATTGTAACAATACAGTATACAATATAGTATGTTTTAGTACATGATTTGATTTAGTTAAGAAATTATCTGTAATAAACTCTTATTGAAAATAATTTTTGTATACTGCGACAGCAGTCGAACGCATGATACTACAAAAATGATGCTGTCAACTTTATACTGTGTTTCACAAATAAATACAATTTGATTTTATTGTAGGTATATTTTACCGTTAAATTTTAAAAACCGTTATATTGTACTTTATCTCGCGAGATTGTATGAATATACAATAAATGTTATAGAGGGGATTACAGTTATAGAGGGGATTTAGAGCCTCAATAGCTCAACGGTATAAGGTATGGACTAAAATCCGCAAGGTACCCGATAAGTAGGTTTTAGTAGGGTCGCCATATTTTGTAACTTTGTTTTTGCCAAGTCCCGATTTATTTCAGCTTTTTTTTGTGCTACAGAACCGAAATTACACACTTAACACAAATAACTTTATGTGTTGAATGTTAACATTACGTTACGTGTAAAAATAAATAAATAAATAATGACATTATTATCTGATCGTGTAATTTCCTTCCGTTTTCTATTTTTATATATAAATTTTTGCTTCTGGTTTGGCTCACGTTTATAACTTATTGTAAATGACATATATTCAAGTTATTTGTAGTAGGGTTAGGATTATACTTTTTACCATTGTTTTTTAATTTATGTGTCGTGGAGTGATTTATATTTATATTAATAATTTACTGGATTACTATGCAGTTACAATAAGGCACACCAAGGTGGAAAGTTTTTGGCGAGGAATGAAAGGTGGGAGCGAAGGTCGATATGCTCAACCACCGCAAAGGAAGATCTTCGTGTCCGAGCTAGTTTGAGTTGCACGGGGTGGCCGCGCCTCGCCGACAGCTGTTCGTCGGAAGGTCTATATATAGTGATCGTAAGTAGAAACTTCGCTAGCGTGAGTTACTTTGTATAGAGATTTTCGGTGTTTGTACTGCGGTCGTCGTCATCCGTACAGCGCCATCTAGATTGCTTTGGTGTAACCTTTTCAACTCGACATCATTGCCATCTTGTTATATAGCGGCAGCTATAAAAGTACCGATATTTTAATGACCTTTATGGACAATATACACTGAAAATAGATGTAACTTAAGAACAATAATATATATTAAAATTAACTATTACAACACTATTTAGTTGGAGGCTTCTACAAGGCGTTTACAGAATCGTAGGCTTATAAAGCCGAGGACGAATGGGGAGGCTTAATTGAAACTTGGCTATTGTTTCCATTTTACTGAACCGACTTTAAAGAAAATAGTTTTTTTTTTAAACTTAAGGCAGAACATTGAAGAGACCCTACGAATAATTTATCTTTGTGGATTTAATTTCATTTGTATTTTCAGCAATTATTTGTAGTTATATAAAGTAAATACAGTTTTTTTTAAACAGTACTGATACTCTTTTTGATTGTACCTCATTCTAACCCCTTTTATTATTGGCTACAGTTTAACATCTATCTTTCAGTATTTTCATAATTTAACTTTATGTGATCATAGCAAGTACCAAGAAGAATCATGATTTAAGAAAAGTGAAGAAAAGGGTATAATAAATTGAATTAGTATTTCAAAGAGCGTAGTTTCTATTGTTCAATTTATACCTTTAATGTCCAGAACAAAGATATTAATTTGTGATGACGCTCTATATATTAAAAAAAATTATAGAAAAATATAAACAATTAAGCGCTGATACGACTGGTGCACAGAGAAAGCCAAAAGACCTGTGGATGGAACTACCATGCCAAGGAACTACATCCATACGAAAAAATGTTTTGTCATTGGTGGTATTGTAATAGTAGGATAGCATCTGGAGAATTTTTTTTTCTAAATTAGCCTTTAATGTCCCACTGCTGGGCAAAGGCCTCCCCACTCTTAGACCACTTTCCTCTATCCAGAGCTAAACCAATCCACTCCTTTCCCGCAAAGGCTTCCAAGTCATCGCGCCACCTCTTCCTCGGCCTTCCTGGTCTACGGTGGCCATTGGTGGGAGTCCATATAGTCGCAACATTGGCCCACCTTTGTGGGTCCATTCGTGCCACATGCCCAGTCCATTCCCACATGAGCACCAACCTTTAAATAAATCTGGAGAACTATACGTTAAAAATGATGTAAAGCTTTTCAAAAATAAACTTAAGTAGTGTCAAAATAACGAGGAAAATCTCCAGTTAGATATTATGTTAACAAGGCACATAGCAAGCAAAAATTTGTTAAGTTTTGGCGAACTACAAATATGTGGACCGTTATAAAAACCGATTAAGTACAATGGAAACAATTGTTAGTCGGGAGGTTTTGGTGAACTTATTTTGGGGGATTAGCACGCTTGCTCCCGAGAGCACTTGAGGTAATTTAAAATGTGTTTTGTTAGGTTGTGATAGCTCCCAATTGTAAGCTGTTTTAGAAAATTGTATTAAAGATAGTTTTATAGGTTGTAGACAGACTGACTGGTAAATTGTGCACTTGGGATAAGGTTTATTTCGATATCGATACTACGTTTTGAAATGACCATAATATACTATATTACATATACAGACTGATTATGTTTTAGGTCTAAAGTGAGTTTACCAAAGACAACGTCAGCCGGGTCCGCTAATTTTTAAAAAAATATGTTCTATTTCCGTAACTTTATAATAATTCGCATTATTTTTAATCTATGTATTGATAATCTTTGATCCTAACTCTGGTAACATAACTGCTTTTTAGGGTTTTTTAGTACTACATGGAACCCTTATAATTTTGCTCTGTCGTGCGTGCGTGCGTGTGTATGTGTGCGTACGTGCTTTTCTGAGTGAAAGTTTTTTGAGTGAGTGGTACCGTATGTTACAAACAAGTAAGCATAGGATAAGCAAATCTAGACATGTGTGGCCGAAATCGACCAGCCGACCAGCAGCCAGGTCTAACTTATAGAGTTAGGTTAGGTTAGGTTTCCAAGGCCCCAGAAATTTTATGTACTACGTATTACTACGAATTATGTACTACGTATTCGACATTAATTACTTTATTTTAAAAATTTAGCTTCCCTCAAGGCCTATACCATGACCCTCTTACCTATATGTTAATCGTATTACAGCCTTATGACATTTTTATACTAACATGTTATTAGCTACCCTAGAACCTTTATCTTCGGGTCTGTTTTGCGATCATAAATTAAAACCTCGATTAGGCTAATCGCTAGTTAACATTATAAGCTACATTGGATCGGTAGTTAAAGTAGCTTGCAATTAGTAAGTTTCTTCAACCGAATGGATCAAACTTTTTAAAGTATTTTTCAGTTGTATTTGAAACCAAAAGGTAATATAAATAAGCAGTTTTCGAAGTATTGTTACTTTGTACACATTTCAAGTCTGTGAACGCTTTGATGCTTCCTAAAAAACCGCATGGGAAAGTGCGAGCTTTGTGAAAACTTTGAGCACATACTTAAAGTCACAGGCTACACTCAGTGATCAAAGATGTGTACAAATATAACAAGCGCCAGCTTTCTGCAAATATTTGTACATATTACTGCAAAACTTTGCGCAGCTACACAAAGTCCCCATCTACACCACGTGAGAAAACAAGTGTTCACTTACATGAAGCTACAGTGGGGTCTGGCGCCCCTTTATACTAAGTACTTTTCAAATAGTATATGTTAAATATCATATCTTTTAGTAGAAACTAGCTGCATTTAAAATCAATTTGAATGGATGAAAACGTAGCATTACTGTTTTCAATCAACAGGGAAAATTATGTCCTTTGTCCCTCAAACGATATATTTCAATCTGTATCCGATTATTAATTCACGTCAATTAAGAAACTCAATCGGCATATCGCAGTTGATACAGATCGTCGGATCAGTCGGCCAACTGATCGGGCAGATTCGCACCCAGTCAACAAATACCTATTTGCTAACGCTTTGGAAGTTTGTCATTTCGTGTATATGAGGATGTGTTCCACTTGGGCTCATAGTTAGATTAAGTATATACATACAGCATAATACACCAATAATATTTTGATAGATGGAACAAACTTAGTATACAACAAAGTAAGTTTCATTAAAAGTTATTTTTATTTGTTTTGTGTTTATAACAGTATTCTGGACTCTAGAGCAAGAAAATGATAGGATAATGTGTAATACAACAAAAGAACTTTCCTTAAGCCTGATGTCATCCATTGCTGGTTCCTCCATTGATTTCCCATTACATTCTCTAATATGTATATTTATTGTTTAAATTGTAACTAAATCATTTGTACGTTTTAGTTGCTATGGTATGGATCATAAAATATTGCACAGGACTGCCTTCCGACTTACTCGAACTCTCCGACGCTGTAATTATAGTTATATATATATTTACTATTTTTTTTTTTATATATCACAAGGGGCAAACGAGCAGGCGGTTCATCCAAGTAAATACCGACGCCCATGGACATCTGCATCAGGACCAGGAAGCTGGCTTGCTTTAGGGGAGGTTTAGACCACTAGGAACTCTCATAAAGCGAACGAAACGCGACAACAGTACCATCACTTAACGTGACAGTATTGCAGTTTCCTCTTATGTGAGAAAGAGGTAAGGAACTACCCATACACATAAGGCATTACACAGGTTGTGTTTGCAAAAATTGATTGATTTTGAACAATTATATTCTTAGGTCTCATCTCAAACAATCACCTTCTTTTTCTTGCTTTCATTCACAACTTCTATTACATAAATTTTTGAATGGGTAAAATAAAGACATAAATTGTATGAAGGCCCAAGTAAACGGTCAGAGCTGAGAAATAAAGAGTTGGCTCTTGAATCTACGGTAAAGGGAGATATTTTTGAATCTATCTAAATGTTTTAATGTTTTATATAATATTATATTTTAATGTTTAATATATAATAATTATAACAAGAATTCAATATATAGGTCAAGCTTTACCAAGCAAAGCTTAAAACGAAAAAAAAAATATAGAAATAATTATATTCCAGAAGTAGAAAATTTTACGGAAGATTCTCGCGAGACATCAAAGCAAAGGTTTTAATTACTTCGTGCAATTACAACTCGTGCAAAAAATAACACTTTTGCAGTTATAATTCTCCATAATAGAATAATAATGAAAAGCAATTTTTATATTATTTTTTATTTTTATCAACCTGTTTTCTTATGTTTGAAATTAACAAAAAAGTTTTTGTTAAATTTGAATTGCATTTTTTTAAAATTGCAATTTTGCATTTTTTTTTTGTTTAACGTGTTTAAAGTCCCTTCAGTTATGAATTATATGAATGTTTTAATATAAATGGACATTCCCCAAATTTAAAAACAAAATCAAAGAGAGGGTGGAAGGTCTTTGTTAATAGACATGGAACCGAGAATCACTTTCGATCCCTAATAAATTATTAGGTAATGTATCGGGTGGGACCCACCTAGTTAATGCGTGTTTGTGATAATCACATCCGCTTTCCCAAGTTCTCTGGGAGGGCTTGGAGTTCCAGTAGGAAAAACAACCCCCGAGTTTGAGACACTCATCACTGGTGTTCCGTACCTATTGCTCTTAGCATGATGGTATATAAGTTAAAGCCTTCCTCGATAAATGGGCTATCTAACACTGAAAGATTTTTCAAATCGAACCAGTAGTTCCCGAGATTGCCGCTTTCAAGTAAACAAACAAACTCTTCAGCTTTATATATTAAAATATAGAGTATAGATGTACAGAAGATTTTTTAAAATGAAATTTACGATTGAAATAATCATTATTTAAACACAATAGAAAACTCACGTTATTAATTAGTTATATATATTGGACATAGCCCCGTTTCGCTGTAACATATTGTACCTACAATTTATCTCCATTTCAGATCTGCAGAAGGCGTGGAGAATATGAAATTGTTCGATAATCATAACAGTAGGCGGTGTACAATAACAATAAATACATACATATAACATTGCCACACCGTTATATTCTACGGTCCACTTATTAATAGTAAAATATATTAAAAGTTTAATATACTAGAAATTGCCGGCTGATCGAAATTCGCCCACATACCTTTTTACGAGCGGAAAAATAAAATTTGACAATAATGTGTGCGTGTTTTTTTTTATTTTAATAGTTTAATATATTTATAAAGCAAGTTTTATAAAAAATATAAGCATTCCCATACCTTCCTCTATGTGAACTACAATTGTATCAAATTTCATACTCCTCCGTAAGCGCAACTTTTGTAAAAAGGTACCTAATGTTTTCGCTTCACGTATTTCATATATAAATTTAATTATAATGAACGAATGGAACTGGAGTGTTCTCGCTGTACATACTTTATGTGAAGCGGGATACTGAAGGTTAGGGAGTGGGTGCGACTGGGTAATAGATGGGTGATGATAGGTGGGTGATGATAGATATGTGATGATTGATGGGTGATGACAGATGGGTGATATAGATGTGTGACATAGATGGGTGATGAAAGATGAGTGCCTCAACGGCGTTGGTGTTTAAACCGGGTATTTTGCTGATTTTATTCCATAATCATTGCTGTTAATAATTAACGTTTAACATTATTTCTTAATTAACACATTTACTATTTTAGAAAAGAATAAAAACAACACATTGTGAAACTAATTTATCAACTCAAAAGTAAAACATCTGTCCTAAGATCTGAGTTAAGCTTTAAGGCAAAATTTTCTTTCAAAGAATAAATAAATTAACGGCTTATCTATACCAATATATAAAGCTGAAGAGTTTGTTTGTTTGAACGCAGTAATCTCACGAACCACGGGTCCAATTTGAAAAATTATTTCAGTGTTAGATAGCCCATTTATCGAGGAAGGCTACAGGTAATATATAATAATGCTTGAATTGAATCTATTTTTTTTACCTAATTTTATACAGACAAAGTAGCAGGCACAGCTAGTGTTACATAAAATGGATTGACAATAATAAAACCAAGTATCTAAGCTTTACAAACTCTAAGACAGAAAATTGCACTTTGGATACAAATGGAATTTGATACAGATAGCTTCAAAAACCAACCAACTATTCTGAAAAATTATGAATACAACATTCCCTCAATCTGACAATAATTGATGTTCGAAATTCGGCCACAAATCTTAAGATTTGCGTACAATACATATTGCTCATTTAAAGCTATGTACACCAAATTTTAATTATTTGTATAGTCGACCAAGAAATTGGTTTGTCACGCTAAGGTCGAATGTCGTTTGCACGTCAATTAGTTCAAAGGCTCATTTTTGATTGTCACGCGTTACGTTAATATCTAACAATAACCCTTAGCAAAATTTTCTTTAATTGGGAACCGTCATCCATAATGGTAAAGCACTTTCTTCGTCGACTATACAACGACATAGTTATATTTGACAGTTTATATACATAAAGTCGTCGTGACCACGCTTTGGCACAATCTTATAATAAATTGTATACAAGTGTGTGTAAATCGTTTGGCGTTAGTGTGCGAGAGGTTTTCTAAAAACTCATTAGGAAAATTATTCTGAACGAAATCGGACAACAACTTTTGAAGTTATTTAAAAAATACGTTTATAGCGTATCAGATTTGGAACCCTTTTGTATAAGCGTGTCTTGACACGCTCTTGGCCATTTAAATCTATTATTATTATTATTATTATTATTTTTAATGTTACAAGCGGGCAAACGAGCAGGTAGCAGGCACCGAAGTGCCTACCGGCGCCCATGGACATTTGCATGACCAGAAGGCCAGCAGATGCGCTGCCGGTCCTTAATAACGAGTTTAGGCCACCGGGAAGTCTCACAAACCGAACGAAATGCGACAGCAACACCATCACTAGACGTGACAGCATTGCCGCCACTTCACGCCGATCTCATGTGAGAAAGAGGTACTGGAACATAGGTCAGTTCAGGCATTAAAAATACAATAAAACTTCTCCTATTATATTTAAACATACACACACACAAACATTCACAATAACAGTTACACACACATACATACATGTATATCACAGACTAACTTACAATCTTGTTAATAATAAAACATTGTCATTTTGTTAAAGAATAAATAATTTCATGTTATTCTTCTATGTTCTTCATGTTCTATATTATACTGAGTAAAGTCCTATTTTTTGGCTCTGTTCTAAATTAATCTGAATAGCATCTGCATTACTTATAATTACCTAAAATGAAAGTTAATACTTACCTTCCAACACCTATAGATAATGTAAACAATGTTTATTTCAGTTTTTTTTTATTAGTAACAAAAGACATTTTTCAGACTTTTGACGCAACGTTACCACATTCAGTTTGAATTTCAGCATTGTATGTGTCACAATACAGTTCCTTTATTTTATCTCCTTGATTTGCACATGCGTTTTCTAGTGCGTTAAGTTTAGCCCCTAGACTATCCACTATTGCTTTCAAAAACTTATTTTTTTCTTTATCTTCATTTGCGAATTTGTTTATAATGTTAAGATTCTCTTCATACTCATCTAATTTTTCTTGCATTTCATCGATAGTGGTTTTTGAGAATTTCAAATCTTCCTCTAGCTTAACGAGATATTTTTTTAATTTTTCACATTCAATGCATTTAGTGCAATCAATACAAGTTGTAATGCTATTATTGTTAATGCATAGCTCTGTTTCCATTGCATCTGTCTGTGTTCCGAAATTCATTACATCGATATCTTTATAAACTTCGTATAAGTGTTGGGAAGTATTAGTAGATTTGTCAAGTGTATCAATTTTTCGATATTGCAAGTGTTTTTCAAATATATAAGGTTCATGTTTTAATATGTCTATAGATTGTGTTCTTGTGGGTTTATTTTTATAAGGCCGAATATGTCCCGTCCTAAAGAATATATCATTTTTATCATCATTACAATGCAGTAGCATTTCTTCTGTTTGCGAGGCAACTTGTACTGTATCAGAATCAAGGTCTCCTTTACAAAGTTTACAAACATCAGTTCTCTGATTAGTAAAATAGCATTCATCGTCTGTTTGTGTTGCGACAGTGGTGTCGTTGTGATTGATCTCAGAATTTTTTTCATTTGATTGAGTAAAACTTAATCCTGTAAGATTATGCCTTGACATGTTACAAAAACTGTGACGTATCTCGTCAAAGAGGGATACGTCTGTGGGTCGACCTTGGTCCTCTTTTAAGGCACTTACGAATGATTCTTCGTCAAGCAGGTGGTTTTCTAACAATAAGCAAGAGAAATAAGCATAAAGAAATGGTTTAGTAAGAAATAAGTAGTAGCTTTATTTGAGGGCATCAGAACTTCACACCGAAGCAGATAACATCTTTTTTACAATATGGCACTTAATACTTGTTAAATGAATATAAACAACGTGCTATGTATTTGGTATAACTGTATAAATTATTAACAATGTTTAAATTATAAGTGCAATAGTCACACAAGTTTCTAGCAGTTTATTTTTTATAAACTATGTTGATTTTAGTTCTAGTAGAAAGTAAGATCATGACATGACATATTGTAAAATAGACATTTATAGAGTTTAAGACATAACAAATGAACTCTCGTATGTCTGGTGAGACACTTACGCTACTCGAGGACTTGATATTTGATGATCATATATGACTAAAAAATTAACCTTTAATGTAAATATCAATTAACTCCTACGTGAGATTAAGAGAAAGTTAACTAATTATGTATGGAACACATGGACACACTAGCGTGTACGCACGACGATGATCGGTTTTTCCTTTCTACTCTAGTCCTGGCTTAGGAAAGGCAAAAATAACTATTTCACTCATTGGAATCACTTATTTGTTTAATAGGTATGAAAATGAACTGAATTACTTTTATTTATAATTGATATCGCGTTTAATTCCGACTGACTGCCTTCATTTTTGAACAGCATATTAACCACGGAACGTAAGGCAACACTTAATCTAATTTGAAGGAAATTTGGTCAAAAATTAAGTACCTATTTTTATTACATAATTATAACGAGAATCGAATACCGAGTACCCTCTTTAAGTATTCTAAGTATCTCAGTCATAAATAATTATACATATGCAAAGACTAAAGCAACTAATAGGACAAAGGCAGGACACCCATTGAAAAAAAATTATAGACCTAAAATTAGCGATGGTCACAGAAATGTTTATAAAACACGAAGAAATAAATTTTCAGTGTATATTCAGGTCATAATAATGAGCAAGGACTTATAAACTTCATTATCTTTGAATACGAATCTGTTATTTGATAAGGTGAGTTTGTAGATTCAGTTCCAGTCCACTTAATGGATTTTAATGCGATCTCCATTAATAAAGAGAGTGATTCAAGAGGAAGTTTTATACTTAGGATAATACACATCATAAAGTATACATTGCACTCGTGCAAAGCTGGGGAGGATTGCTAGTTGTATTTAACTCTCACCTTGGGCAAACCTACTGTCCGCATTAAGACTCTTGAGAGCTGTGAGCATCTGGTCCTCTGTATAACTCACATCGATAGATCTCTCCATATGCAGATGTGTTTGGTTAGACTTGTTAAGCAGGTCTTTAAGCTCCATTTCTAGGAGCACCTGGAACAATATTACAAAATGTCCATTATTAATGATATCAAAATGAATGAGTGAGTGGATTTGAAAAATTCAATGAAAATCTGGAATAAAGTTCACATAATATTAACGTTTTAGGTATTTAGTAAAAAAAAAAAAAAAATTTCCTTTCCTTTCCAAAAGATCAGGCGGTTTACCTGAGTGACTATTTTAATTACACTGTGGAATCAGTGGCCAGCTTCGGTATTTCCGAACGGATAGGACTTAGGGACCTTCAAGAAAAGAGCATATTCATTTCTCAAAGGCCGGCAACGCATTTGCGAACCCTCTAGTGTTGCAGTTGTCCATGGGCGTCCAGTAGTCACTTAGGTGACCCGCCTGCCCGTTTGCCCCTTGTCTTATAATAAAAAAGACTAACGACGCCCATGAACATCTGCACAACCAGAAGGCTAGCAGATGCGTTGCCGGCCTTTAATGATGAGTTTAGGCCACCGGGAAGGCTCACAAACCGAACGAAACGCGACAACAATACCATCACTTGACGTGACAGCATTGCCGCCACGTAATGCCGATCTTATGTGAGATAGAGGTACTCGTAGCCGGAGGCGCCGATCCGATTCGGCTGCAGATTAAAAGCGTGACGTTAACTCTACTTAGAAAGACCGGAATAAAGGAAAGGGATAGAGTAAAAGGATATAAAGGTTTATGGAGAGGAGAGAAAAAGATATGGATACCGGTTGTCATGGACGATGTAAGGGGAGTGACAATAGCAGCTGGGGTCGTATGACCGACCAGTCATCGAGTTATGAAATACATAAAAAGAAAGATCCATCCACTGGAGGCAAAAAATCGTAGTCGGCGTCTGATAACACGTGTTGTCGTACGTAATCTAACTCCTATCGTTGTCAACGATTAGGACGGCTATATAACGATTGTCATAATTTTCGACTTATTTGAAAAAAAAAACCTTTGCTTTTTACATTTGTTGTTCCAAAGTTGTATTGTTTCAAATTGACGAAAAACCCACTGCCTAATTATAAAGGGCTAAACAAATCGTAAGTAAGGCAGTGACTGAGTGGTGGCCGAGGACAAGAAAACGGAGCATTGGTTGTCCAGCCACCAGATGGGTCGACGACATATCTATCTGTCGCGGGTCGAACCTGGTTCAGATTGGCTCAAGACTCAATAAAAAGACATGAAATATTTTGGTTGTTAGTGATATAAATATCATGTACTTTATTTTCTTTAATGTAAGTGTGTACATCTTTTTTACCAATAAACCACTGAAATGATGCGGGCGGATTTGATTGCACACCGTGTGCCATTTGATCTAACTTAAAAGATAGTATAGCTTACATCTCAATTTATAGTCGCAAATAAGAATGAGTACCTGAAACGTATGCACGTGCATTATTCCGACTGCACCAAATTGGATACTTTCTTTTTTGTTGTGTTCGTTATTGTTAGGGCAAGGTCTGTATAATAAAAAGAAGAATGGCAAAGCAAAATCGAAAAGGAAATGGAACGGAAACGGAACGGGAACAGGCAGGAAAACGTCTGTCGGGTCGCTAGTTTGTTATATAATTGGCACTTTTCGTATTAAAATAAAGTGTAGTGCGCATAAATAAAGCACATGCAGCTCTAACCAATAATACAAAGGGTGATAAAACACATCACATATTTGACATTATTAGGAAGTGATAAAGGTCTATTACAACGTCCCAGAATTCGGGAACCGAACATAAAATGATATGCCAAGGATATTTATTCCGCGTCGTCGATACGAAAAAGTACCGTACATTACATACATAGCTTTGAAAATAGAACATTGCTCGATAAAAAAGCATCGCTGAGTATGAAAACGCTACCATGTGAACACAAACTTGGAAATCCATATGTTCGATTTGAACGCTTCTTTATCGCGCGGTTAAAAAGCTCTCGTGCGAATGAGGGTTAAGAAAATACAAATAAAATTTGACTAATAAAGAGATTTAGTCAGCCGTCATTTTGGTCTGACGGCAGTTTAAAACAAAAACAAAGGATATTGGATTTCTACAACAGTTTCGCGAACAACGCCTTTGTCACTTGATACAATTTCCATTCATTCATTTATTATCCACGATTTCGATTTTGGCTTGGCAAATATTTTTTTTATATTTACAAGAAAACAAATAAACAAAGGTAGCAACAGAATTAATTGAATAAAATCTATAAACCATCATTATCGTGCGTCCAAGCTAGTATGTCCATGCGTTCCGTACATAATTAGGCAATTTTCTCTTAATCTTAAATAGTATTGATATTTACATTTAATGTTAATTTTTTTTCATCATATATCAGATCCTAGAGTATCGTAAGTGTCTCAACAGTCACCCTGTGTATATTAAATAGTAGAATAAAGCCAACATTCGGGCAGGGCAATGTCTGCTGGTTCCAATTGTCAACAAAATGAAATAAAAATAAAGATAGATTTGTACTTAAATCATCAATTTTTTATATTTACTCCAATGTATTTGTATGTCAAACTGACGAAACTTGTATAAACACCACACACATACAGATTTCAAGCAAATAAGTAAAGTTCTAAAGTTCTAAAACCACGCTCCAGGCACTATGTACAACACGACCTTAACTTAGCATGACCCTTTTTTTTCGTGTCTGCACTTAATCTACATACGTAATCCAATAGATGCCCACAACGCTATAGTATCTACAAATTTAGCATCGATCCCTCCCCTACTATAAGACAAAATATAAATAGACTGTTTTTTACCCAAATTCGTGGCCTTATCTTCTTTCTGGCGTTATACCGGTTTAATACAGTTATACAGGGTTATACAGGGTCCAATGTGGCCGTGGGAGGTTTAAGGTGACTGCCGTGTGACGTTATCGAATAATTTTACCTTTGTGTCTTCAAAGAGTGACGGAGGGCTGTCGCGATATTTTTAGCATGTTTTTATTAGTTTCCTTTGTTCTATATACTTAGTTTCAAGTGATGAATAAATTGGATAGATAATAATTGTTGTGGTCTAAATTAGAAGTGACATATTTAAAAAATAATATAATTACTTGAGTGTTTTCAAAGAATGAGGGAGAGTTGTCAGGATATTTTTAGCGTGTTTTTAGTAGTTTCCTTTGTTCTATATACTTAGTTTCAGGTGACGAACAAATAGGATATATAATAACTGTTTTGCCTGAAATTGGATGCGGCATTTATAAAGAACAATTTTACCTTTGTTTCGTCAAAGAAAGTTGATACGATATTTTTAGCATATTCCCCGAAAAAAGCAATTAGCGCAGTGTGTATTAAACAAAGAACTAGCTATTTTCAACCGCGATCGTTTAAATTCAATGATTTTCTTCTATTTTTTTAGTGCGGAGCCCATATTCTTCATCATAGTAAATATCATCGTAAGGTCTCTGACATCTTTACAGATGATTTACAAATAACACACGCAATTAAGTCTACCATAGACAAAAAATACTTTTTTATCAAAATTCAAATTGTCAAATTAAAACCAAGACTTTCGATTCGACAAGTTCGTTCTAGATCCTCTGATATCTTTACAAAATTTTGCATACTCTTATACCGGAGCCAGACATACTTCAAAGTGTACATTTTTGTCCTTGAAGTCCATAAAGTACTACAAAACTTTGTACAGTTACACAAAGCCCCCGACCACAGAAGAACTAAGCTTAAAGATAAGTTGTTTACGCACTAGCATATTAAAAACTTTAGGCAAAGAGGTTGAAAGAAAACATTGTTCAAATTATGAAGCAAGAAGCTAACACTAAAAGCAATATTACACAAACTTTAGCGTAGTTTTATGTTTTTAGACAATAAAATTATACGAACAGGGCGAAATTATAAGGATTCCTTGTAGTATTACGGAACCCTAAAAAACCTATTAGCAGTATTACTAGATGTCTATAAAAATTCAATTCGCGGATTTCATATTCTCAAAATAGAACCCTTTAAATTTCCGCCATAAAAAGGCCATAATGTGTTTTAAGACTTTTTATTTTCCATTGAAAATCCTGTGCTCTCAGTAGCAATTTGAAAATCACACAGATATATTTGACCTTGTTATGCATCTATTTAAGATATACAATTCCGTAGTACATCATGTTGACCTATCTCGTAAGGTTTAGGCAGGCAATGTCAGCGCACAGAAATACGTTTTTTTTAAAGACATACGTTATAAAGAATTCAAATTCTCGTCTTTTATCTACTATAAAATGTACATATTTATTATACATGTAAACCTATATTATGTAACCTAATAAAGATAAGGATTAGATATTTCTAAATGCAACATCTTTAAGAAATGTTTTATTCTATTATATTCTAAACATATAGTATTAAGAGTGACGACCTTGTGCGTTGAAAACAAACTTTTTTTATGTTCCACAAAAACTAGTTAACACTCATCGATCTGTTTAAAATTCGACATATGAAAAACTTATTTAAATACACACCCTGTAGAGCGTATGATGTTATCGTATATTATAAGTGCGTTCCAAATAAGCGATCGCATTGTTTTAAAGTGCTTATTCGGATATTTGACATTTAACGACTACGATCTTTACGGCCGCGACGAAAACGTCGAGGTGACGCTTAGAGGAAAACACACTGTTAACATAAAATGATATCATGACAACTTCGAATGTTTTGGCGGGAATTTTAATCCTTGAATTTATATTGTTTTTTTATGCTATAAAATCTTTAATACTAGCAGAAATAATATTTTTTTTAGCAATAGTAGATACTTATAACACAAGGAACATTATAAACCAAGTTTTCAAAATTTATCGGCACACCTATTATATAAAATATGCATTATTAAAACAATATTATAGAGAAATTATTTGAGCCTTCTTGGCGATATTTGGCACACGCGTACCAATATTATACGATTTAGACGCACATGTATGCAGCTTGCTACAAGATGGTGTCAACGTTTGGTCACGACGACCGAATGTTGGTATAGTAACAAAGTAATCGTAAAAAGAATTAAAATTTTGTACATAGTTTTAAATACGGTATCACATCATCTTTGTACCTACGAAATATAGATGTTTTTAAATTCGCTCTGATTCGTCTTGAAAATATATTCATTAAAACTGAGTTAATCACTCTTGGATTCGCGGTTGTATAGTCGTCCAAGAAAGTGCTATACTATTTTGGATGACAGCTCCTAGTTAAAGAAAATTTTGCTAAGGGTTATTGCTAGAAATTAACGGAATGCATAACAAGCAAAAATGAGACTCCGGAATCCAGATAGAATCATTAGGATATATTTTTGTCAGTGTTACTCTCGGTAGAATTAAGGCTAATAAATTACCTTTATATGTTATAAAAAATGGTTCGAGACCTTTATTAGGAAGAGATTGGATTGGGGCCTTAGAGATAAAACAAATTTTTATAAAGGAGATACACCAAGATCAATTCATAGAACGTCTTATGGCCGAATTTCCCGAAGTTTTCACTGAGAACCTAGGTACATGTAAAAAAACTATACATTTGCAACTAACGGATAAGGAACCGGTGTTCGTTAAAGCGCGGCCCGTGCCGCTCGCACTGCGCCGGCGCGTCGAGAGCGAACTCGAGCGCCTCGAGCGCGAGGGTTATACTTATCGCGTTGAACATTCTGAGTACGGAACCCCAATAGTGCCAGTTGTTAAGGAATGCGGTGAAATACGAATATGTGGCGATTATAAAATTACTATTAATCCAAAGTTAAAACGCGAGTACTATCCTTTGCCTCGAATTGAGGAGTTGTTTGCGGCTCTCAGTGGAGGAGAGGAGTTTTCGAAAATAGATCTAAAGCATTCTTATCAACAAGTTATGTTATCAGAGGAATCACAACCCTACACCGCTATTACTACACATGTAGGCACTTTCGTGTATCGCCGCACACCATTCGGGTTATCTTGTATTCCTGAAAAATTTCAGAAACTTATGGAGGAAACACTACGGGGGGTTACCGGGGGTAATAGGCAGGAACATTTACGCAATTTACGAGCTGTACTTGAACGATTACGCTCGATGGGTTTCACAGTAAAATTATCTAAATGTAGTTTTTTAAAAGCTAGTGTAATGTACCTAGGATTTATCATAGATAAATTAGGTTTACATCCGGATAAAAAAAAGATAGAAGCGATCTGCGAAGCCCCGCGACCCGAGAACGTTACACAACTAAAAAGTTTTCTCGGATTGTTAAATTATTATGGAAAATTTATTTACAACTTAAGTATTTTATTACACCCATTGCACGCTCTGTTAAAAAAAGGGGCACCTTGGGAGTGGGGTACGGACACTGAGGCTGCGTTTATTGAGGCCAAACGCGCCTTAATCGGTGACAAGGTATTAGCACATTACGAGGAGGGGCGGCCATTGATACTTGCGGTGGATAGCAGCGCGTACGGATTAGGCGCTGTGCTCGCACACCGCTACCCGGACGGCAGCGAGCGCCCGGTTAGTTGTGTGTCGCGCACTTTGAACGATTGTGAAGCAAATTATAGTCAACTGGATAAAGAAGCGTTGGCGATTTTTTTCGGCATAACTAAACATCACCATTATTTATACGGGCGGCGATTTATCCTACGAACGGATCATAAGCCCTTAAGTTATATATTTGGTCAAAGTTGTGGGATTCCGCAGACGGCGGCGAGTCGTTTGCAACGTTGGGCAGCGCGGCTGTCCGCGTACGATTTTTCGATTGAGTTTGTGCGTTCTCGCGACAATGGGCCCGCGGACGCCCTGTCCCGATTACCACTGCCGTATCAAAGGTCGATACGCTCTGAAGTTATGGGCTACTTAAATATCATTCAAGATGATCTACCAATTAATTTTAAAGATATTAGTAGAGAAACTAAAAAGGATTCTGTTTTAAGTAAAATAATCGGTTACGTGATGTTCGGGTGGCCGGCGTCGGTAACAAAAGAAGAGGAAAAAGCTTATTTTTACAGAAAGAATGACATCGTATTAGACCTAGGCTGCCTTATTTATAAATATAGAATAATAGTTCCACTATCTTTACAGAAAATCGTTCTCAGGGAAATCCACGACGGTCACCTCGGCATTAATAAAATGAAAAGTTTGTCGCGTAATTATGTTTATTGGCCTAACATAGATAAGGATATAGAGGAGTTATGTCGAAATTGTAATGCTTGTTCTATTGTACGGGACTCTCCCGCGAGAGCAGTTCTTCACCCGTGGGAGTTTCCACTAAACCCATGGCAACGGCTTCACGCGGATTTCGCGGAGTGCGCCGGTAAAAAGTATTTTATTATTATCGACGCGCACTCCAAATGGATTGAAGTCGCATCGATGACCAATACCGACGCGGAAGCTACTATTGCAATTTTACGAACACTTTTTGCTAGGTTTGGACTTCCGTCACAAATTGTAACCGACAACGGCCCACCTTTCACGTCTTTTTATTTTAACAATTATTGTAAGGTAAATTGTATATCTCACGTAACAACGGCACCGTACAGACCCCAGGGAAATGGCGCGGCGGAAAATGCCGTTAAAACGATTAAGAAAGTTATTAAGCGGGCTTTGCATCTTAAGGAACACGTCCCCACAGCCTTATTAAATTTTTTGTTCCAATATAGGAATTGCGAACACGCCACCACGGGTGTGTCGCCAGCCGTCGCCTTATTGGGCAGACGTTTACGTGGACGTCTTGATGCTTTGCGGCCAGACGTATCGGCAGTCGTTCGTGCGGCACAAGATCGCCAAGTAGCTCATAAGGGGGGAACAACACGTCAAATAAATATTGGGGACCGGGTATTGGCTCGCGATTTTTCAAAAGGGGGAGACAAGTGGTCAGAAGGCTTTGTCACGAATCGTTCCGGACCGGTATCCTATAAAGTGGATATGGGTAATGGGGTAGAATGGCGAAGGCATCAAGATCAAGTGATCGTGTTAGACAAAAAAAACCGCCATTCACTTGCGCGCACTAGTACACAGGCCTTTGAGGTTGAAAGGAACGCTTCTAATGATGAAAATAAAAATGAACCAGTCCATAGCGATGCCGATGTTACGTTTGAGGATGCTTCCGGAGAGATGGAGGACGAGAATAATTCTCCAAAAGCGCATCGCGCACTTTCTCCTTCTTCTCCTCCTCCGCCTCCTGAGGCATCCGCACGGACATTACGTGCGTGGAACCGGAAAAAGAATATTTAAATATATGGCTCTTAGATGTATAACCTGTAATATTTAAATAGTTATGTTTTGTCTAATCTTTAACATTTAAGTTAAGTTTCTTTTAAGTTTTTTTTATATACTTATGCTTATGAAATAAGAAGGGGGAAAAGTGTGGGGTATTTACATTATGTGATTGAAAATGTAGGTAGTTATAAGAGGATTTGAATTAAATCAGTCAGCTTTCCACGCCTGTCTTTTATTGTCGTTACACTGTCTACTTGTGGAAGTTAGCTTAAAAGAAAAATTTTGACACTCTTCGTTACATACAATAGATTCGTTTAGGTAAGTAGTAAAATTTTAAATTTGTTAAATTCGTGTTTACTTTTTTATATACACGACTTATAGAGCCGGCATACGTTGTCTTGCCCGATTTTGGCTCATCGGCTTTTAGCTAGTTACTCAATATCCTTTATCTGTCTTCCGTAAAACGTGACACATGTTTTATAAAATAATAATTTTACATATTTTTTTTTTTTCATGTTACAACGGGGCAGATGAGCAGGCAGCAGGCACCGAAGTACCTACCGGCGCCCATAGACATCTGCACGACCAGAAGGCCAGCAGATGCGCTGCCGGCCCTTAATGACGAGTTTAGGCGGGGGGGTCCTAAGGGTGGGTATCCAACCTATATACTACTCAAGTTGACAGGTTTCAGTTAACTACACCACAATTTATACGTTGAAGACTTCACGTAAATAATATGGCGTTTAAAATAGCGGTTACATAATATAACAGGCATAAGTTAGGACTATGTAAAGCCTAAAAATATAGTTTTTTTTTAATTATAATAAGCAGGTATTAAAGTAACATTTTTATTTCGTTACAATAAAAGTTGTTTTATAATTTAATTGGTAAATGTAACATAAGCAACCTTTTGCGCATCAAGAAACTTTGTAACAACGTGTTTAGGAATGGCAGAAAAGTGTTAATGTCACTTAAAATACAAATAAAAAATTAATTACCCTGTAAAATTCTACTTCTGTTTGAAGAGCTGTTAAGCTCAGTGAGCTCAACGCTCTATCTAAAGTACAGAATAGTTTAGAGGCTAAAGCTGTTATCGCTCTCACAGTGGAAAATTTTGGCCCTCGGTATCTAAGTGTGCAGATTCTTTACTGAGATCTTGCAAAGCGCACTATTCATTCAATTGGAAAGCAAAAAGTTTTCAAATTTCTCACGCAACCCTTTAACACTACGCATGTAAAGAGGGAATACTGCCAGCACTAACTCAAAGGATTATATTTTTAAGATTAAGTTAATTTTCATACAATTTGATATTTGGTTTTTTAAACGTAATATTAACTCCTTTAAAGAAATTTGTCTGTAATATATTCTTTCAAGTTATCTTATTTTGTATTGTTTGAGTTAAAACAGAGGAATTTAAGAGGAATAAAAAGATAAAATGTAATGATAATAAGAATCAACACTTACCTTATTATATCTATAAATGTTTTTACTTTTACTTACCGTGCTGTGTGTGCTGAAAACATTATACAAAATTTTTATAGCTAAAGAGTGAGTGACACGCTATGTATGTATATGGTCTTGCACATTCTACATGCTGTAATAATTATATACTAAATTTGTTGTAGTAATTCTTACCATCTTCAATCAGCTTTTTAATGAAAGGGGTTTATCATTATTGTTAGCATATTTCTCCCAATCATACCACTCATGATAAATAATTGAATACATATGTTTTTATTTACACAGGCATTCTGACACTGTCTTTCTACCAATCAATCGATTAATTTATTTTTGCAAGTAATGAAAGCACAATTAGATATTATCAAAAGAGCTGTTCAAAAGCCAAATTGATTAAATGAATTCAAACTTTGATCTTGATATTATTTATTTATTCTTAAAAATACTATTCATATTTTACCTTTTCCAATTAAGCATAAATCTAATTATAGAATGGGTGCGACAATAGCTCAGCGAAATCGGATATTAAACCGATGACCTTCCAAATGTCAGCCCACTTTTACTACCATTGAACTATCGAGGCTTCAAAAGATTATTAAAACATAATCTAAAAATGAAGAAAGAGTCGATGATATGTTGCTATTGCAAACAAAATGAAATAGTAAAAATAGAGTCTGTATCATAGGAAATAATGATATCTCCTTACTGTAGACTTACTACAGTTAAATTAATTATCAAAAATATCAAGCGCTCGTCATAAAATAAAATTTAAAAATATCAATAAAAAAAAAGATATATTATAGCCAATGAAGCTATCCTAATATAAAGTAACACCACCATTCGTGGAAGTTGATGGAAGAGGCGTACTTTCAACAACGGACAGGCTGAAATGATGATGAATACTAAGAGATTTCAAAAAGATTTGCAATTTAATCAATATTATTCAAATCTCCATATACAATCTTCAATATATATTATGATTGGTTAACGTCATTTGTTTTGTATACATTATAAGCGAGGCATCGAGTCGAGCGTAATTACAATAATTATTTTGTGGTTTTAATATAGCTGAGTAGTATTAAATAATTGGGCACACAATTAATTACTGTACTGAAACACGCACTGTTTTTATTTAATTTATAACATAAAAGCAAAGTGGGGGTTCCGAGGATGACGTCGGATGGCAATCGGTTATCTTAACTCGCCCCACAGCCACATCCTCTACAATCTAAACGGACCCTGGTATTTAGCTGGGATAACGCTAGGAAGAAAAACGCCAAAACGCTAAACGCTAACGTTATGTATAAAAATTTATATATATATTAGTAGCGGTCTCGACATTCGTTGTCTTGCCAGAATTTAGGCTTTAGGCTTAGAATTTAGGCAGGCTCGTCTCTTAATAGCTCATTGCACAATCTCTTTTGTCTTTTCCATAAAACATGCCACTGTCGTTAGTCTTAGTTTATTTGAAGTATGTGGTGAACTGTAACCTATTTGGTGTCGAAATTAAAAAGATTAATTTGCGATATTGTCCATTATGAAAAATTAATTTACTCGATAGTTAACATGCAAAAATGTAATTTAAACTCAGTTTTGCAAGAACTATTTTTAAAAGAGTGGCCAACGAGCTCCGCAAAGTTAACTCCACATTTAAGTGTAACTACACGTTTCTATAACAAACTCCCCTATGACATTCAGGAGATGTCCTTATATAAATTTTAACCTTTTATAAAACGTAAACTCATTTAGAAATCCTATTATAGTGTAAATGATGTTGATGCTTGGGAATAAATTGCTCTAAACAAATCTGAATTATTGTAATAATGGTGATAACAAGAAATTACCCGACTGAGTTTGTTGCGGACTCTTCTCAGTGCAGTGGCTCAATTTTTCTGAATCAATGGTAGCTTTTAAAAATTTGACGATTTTGAAGGGAGCTTGTAAAAGTAGTTCTTGACAAGCCAAGGTCTTTTAGTAGGTTGTATAGGGATTTTGCTGGTATACCCCTTGCTCCTACCTCTACCTCTATCGCGTATAAGCTGGTTTTATAACCGTTTTTAGTGAGCTCATTGGTTAGGTCAAAGTACTTTTTGGTTTATCAGATGGTCTTTGGGGATGTTGGTCTCCCATGGAACTGTAAGTTCTACAAGTTGTTCATAACTGCACCAAATTTCATGCATTTATATCGTAGAAGTTAGGTCGGATAGACGGACAGAGAGAAACTATAAGGGTACCTTGTGGGACTACGGAACCCTTAAAATAAACGACGTAGCACACTAGTCAATAATGCGGTAGTAGGTAGGTGTACCTATTTTGTAAGTGCTGTGTTTTGCGACGGTACAACCCCCATAATGAAGTGTCTCCACACTACGAGCGTGCATCGCACTTAGGCTACGTTTAGTATGGATACAAATTCTGACAAAAATATTATGTTCTGATTGGAATTTTTGTAAGTCTGTTATTCAGTACGTTTTTGTTGCCTTGCTAAACCAGTCCAAATTAAACTTATGATAACGTACAGAACGGATCAATTCTATCTAGTTGGATCACTTAAAGGATTCTGACGATGTCGTGCATGTTCTGACGTGTTCGTCATAGACCAAATATATTGTCACAAAAATTAGGTACACAAAAATATACACGCTTGCAGTTCCTTTGGCCTGCAGCCGCATTTGGCCGGTGCGTACCTTTTTCTCACATAAGATCGGCTTGAAGCGACGGCAATGATGTTACGTTAAGGAATGACGCTCAACAATCAAGCGATTTGGTTTCACTTAATTAAATGAGGGGTTTATTGCAAAGCCCGAACTTTTTTTATAATCACTTACTCTTATTTTTAAATTAAGTACTTTAATGAATTTATATCTCTATATAAAAAGTTTTTCAACTACATATAGTTTCAATTTTAATTTAAATTGAATTCAATAGTTCGCAATGTACTTTAAGCAACACTTCGGACTCAATAATGTCTGGACCACGAAAGGAGATCTTTTTGCGTTGAATGAGCTCAGTAAGAGTTATAAAGAATTCTTGCTCATTTTATCGGTGCCCTGGTAAATTTTGCTCACCGCATTAATTATACATTTATAGTGAACTCAAGGATGGTGGAGTAAATTGGATGCAAAAGGCAAGAAATATCCGAAGTTATCAGATGTAGCGATTCAGTTAAAGCCAAACTAAATGTTCGTGATTAGAGTTGGTACCTTTCAGTAGCAAGTCCGATCTACTATTTAGTTATCGAAGCTCTAAAATTAATAATAATTCTTGTCACATAGACACCTCGCATAAAAGCATCGCGAAG
>JANCMC010028272.1:0-40446 GCA_024363005.1 Charaxes varanes | reverse complement strand
TTTATTATCCGAAGTTATCAGATGTAGCGATTCAGTTAAAGCCAAACTAAATGTTCGTGATTAGAGTTGGTACCTTTTAGTAGCAAGTCCGATCTACTATTTAGATATCGAAGCTCTAAAATTAATAATAATTCTTGTCACATAGACACCTCGCATAAAAGCATCGCGAAGTTTATTATCCGAAGTTATCAGATGTAGCGATTCAGTTAAAGCCAAACTAAATGTTCGTGATTAGAGTTGGTACCTTTCAGTACTAAGTCCGATCTACTATTTAGATATCGAAGCTCTAAAATTAATAAACTCTTGTCACATAGACACCTATCGTGCCCGACACCTCGCGTGAACCCATCGAGAAGTTTCTTATCCGCAGTTATCAGACGTAGCGATTGAAAGTAAGCCAACCCATAAATAAACTACCGTCAGTCCGTGAATAGAAAGGATAAAAAGATTTGGCATCGCATTATCGGGCGAGGACATTAATTTTCTGCCTACTCAAATTGTGGGGTGCGGCCCAAAATATGAGCGTGGGAGGGGCCGGCAACGATTAAAATTCAAGCAACGGTTGACTCATCGCGTGCCTTGTAATTGCAAGTGGCTCATTATTTGAGACAGTTGTAAATAATAGTGATTTTTTTACTTCACTCAATTAAAAAAAAATAGGTTATTGTATAATCGGTAAAGCGATACAATAAAAAGTGCCAATATGTTATTCAAACAAATTTTACGTAAGAATGTTTAAAGCAAATAGAAATAAACATTACTCAAAATAGAACCTTAAGAAATCGAGTGATATTTTTTTAATTACTCGGGGCACATATGTATTTAGGACTGTTCATCTTCGAAGTCAAGGCCTTGAAAGGCTTTAAGAATTTGTCAATTAATCAAATTAATTCTGTAATATATTGATGTTTTAGTTTATATTTTATTTTCTATTATTCTCTATTTTGTTTTTATTTTTAGCACATAATTAATATTGTTCAATTTTTTTCTTAGCTTAGTAATTGCTTGCTGTGGTCTCCTGTAATTGAAGGAGCACACAGGGCTTTTTTTTTGTGTGATTGTTATTATTACGTAATGTGTGTATCCTTTGTTGGAGGTCCTTAATAATAAAATAAAAAGAAAATAAAAAAAATTAATTTAAGTTACACTTAAGTTGATAAATTAGATGTAATAAGTTAGTGACTTGTACCAAAAAAAAATTCTCTTACCTCGCCACGTCGGCGACAGGCCCTAGAGCCTTTCTGCTTAACCTGCCTTTAACATATTGAATATTGGGGACTTTTGCGAAAAACGCCTCGTAATTTCACCTAAAACATATGTTTTTCCCTTGACTCAAGAAAACGTGTATTTCTATTTTTTCTGTGCGTGATTATTTTTCTCGCTGACGGCTTACTAAACTTTTTATCCAGTTCTATACGTTAGCTATGGTTTTGTTACGAGCCGTTTACGATAATACTTTATTAAATTGAAGCTTTTTAGGTATAACTTATAATATTCATCATTTAATCATTCTTTCTAGTCTTAAGGCAGCGGTTCGCGAGCGAGATCGAGACAGAAGACCTCGAATTGAAGCTTTTTATGTATAACTTATAATATTCATCATTTAATCATTCTTTCTAGTCTTAAGGCAGCGGTTCGCGAGCGAGACCGAGACAGAAGACCTCGACAAGTGTCTTGGTGTCTCCTGCATATACTATACTAGTGACTTGGTCTCCTGTATCCGTCTCGCTCGTGATTTGTTGTTCATAAGTTAGCGGTTCGCAAGCGAGACCACGACAAGCGACCAAGACGGAAGACAACGTTCATACAAGGCGAGTGTCTCGGTCTCGCTCGCGAACCTCTACCTTTACTGAGATACACTAAATGGAATTTTCTACTACTAATACTCACATGGAAGGTATTCCATATTCTATTATTTCGGCAATATGATTCTGGCAGTATGACAAAGCGATCAGCAACTTACCTGTAAAAAATAAAAGATATGGTTAAGAAACAATAATATCGTATACATAACTTTTACGTTTAGATTTAAAAAAAAAAAACATCGACAAAGATCGCAATGGCGCTTACTTGAACCTTGACCTTGATTATTATTAATTCTATCATTTAAAAAAAGTCTTCTTTAAAACAAAATAAAAATGTATCTGTCAATTTTGAGAAATTACCGAATAGGTGGCAATAATGTAATGTTCACAGATCGGCAAAGATAGCAATAACGCTTGCTTTAGTCTTGAACTTACTCTTAATTTTATATTTAAAAAAAAACTTACATCAGAGCAAAGCAAAAAGGTATTTCAATTTCGAGAAAAGCCGTATGTAATCGAATCGGTGGCAATAGTGTAATGTACACAAATCGGCAAAGATCGCAATAACGCTTCCTTAAGTCTTGAACAAACTCTTAATTCTGTATATTTTTTTTTATCTTACATCAAAACAAAACAAAAAGGTACATCTCAATTTCAAGAAAAGCCGTATGTAATCGAATCGGTGGCAATAGTGTAATGCTCAATAATCGGCAAAGATCGCAATAACGCTTCCTTAAGCCTTGAACCAATTCTTTATCGTTTCCCTTTCGGGAATATTGGATACATTCTCAGTATTCTGGCTGTTTGTCGACGTTAACAAAGCGTCGGCATTCCCAATGGAAGTTTACTGTGAATTGTCGCAGGCGTATTTAAGTTCCCTACTTTTAAAGTATTCAATTGTATCGTATTTGACTTAACCTCCGTATAAATTTTCGTTCAACGTTATTGAAATGGAACGAACTTTACGAATAACCTTTGTAGAGTCTATCTCCCGATGATGCTTCGGTGTCGAAGCGAAACGTGCGTTGAGGCACAAATTATGAGAGTGTCTGTACCTGTACGTGTTTGTACGTGTGTGGGTGTGTGTGTGTGTAGGTGTGTATGGGCAACTTTAGTATCTCTTTTTTTAATTGTTTATTATGAGTTCTTGCCAGACGTACTGTGATCGAATTATCATCATATGGGCCTTAGTATATTATTAAAAATATAATTTTACAATAAAATAAATGAATAAACACTTCTGTACTTGTAAAATATACAGTTTTAAATTAAAATTTGCATATGGCATTGTTTAAAGAGCTGCGACGCAAATGAAAATTTATACGATTTTGTCCGAAAGAACTCGGACAGTTTTGCCGCTTGATAAATAGTTTTTGCTTTATCTCCTTCAAGCTACCAAATGATCTTATATATTTTCCTTTTTTCCAATTATTATTTACCTTCATCAACGATTTCCCTAATTTCCAACTTCTATTAGTATCTACTTAATGACATTGGTACTTTAGTAATGCTATATAAATGTTAGATCAGATTGTTTGACCTTTTGCTTTTGTTCATATACATTTAAAGGGTTTGTTTAGTTATTTGAGTAATATATGTGACTGGAATGCCACAAGATAACAGCTTCATAAAATCTAAATAGAATAATTTCATTTTTTGTCAAATATTGACATGATTAAACGCCGCACGTTATTTGAGATATCACACATAATGCAACCTTTAAAAGCATGTCAAGCGATAGCAAACACATAATTAACTGATAGAATCAGGCTTTACTTTGCGGAAATCCGTGACATGCATGAAATAATAAACTACTTTGCTTAAATCTATTATTTAAAATAGATAGTACCCAGTGGGGTACTGCCGCAAAAGTTATGCATTCGCAATGTAGATTTCTTATAATTAACTAAATATAAATAAATATATACAGGACTTATAGGACGTCTAGTCTTAATTAATCAAAAGCGTGATACGATAAAGACTTGCGTTCAGTGGGGCTAGCACGAATATTTTCATCCTAAATACAGTGGAATCTTCAACTCGAACGGTTTAAAATGTTCGTGCTAGGGCCTCTTGATTATTGCTGTTTGGAGCCACGTTATTTAAGTGTTCAATGTAATTGATTTACATTTCGAAAATATTAAATATCTTGCATCTCTTAGTAAAGACAATTAACCGCTATATAATATTTAAACCTCTGTCAACTGCCCAGAACGAATTTAATGTTGTCAAAGATTCGTCACCTTACTATTAAATATTACTGTTATTAATGAAACATTTGTGTATGTAGCACTTTCTACGAAAACCTTTATTTATAGAAAACATTAAAGCTTAAATATGTAAAAACATCATCAGCTCTGTTGATAAAACTTTGACACCTAATTCTTATCGCGTACTGATTTTTTACAAAGTCGGTCTATCCAAGATAGGAAGACTAAAATATAAACAGACAAATCGTGATTCAAAAACTTTTACGAGTAGTTCACACTCTTTTATGAATTCGATTACATTGCAAATAAGACTAAACCTCTTTACTCTACAGAATTCCACTCATTTTTAAAGAAAAAACATTAAAAGTACATTTATAAGTAATAACTACGTAGTAATATAAAGAAACAATGGCCCAGGAAAGAGGAAGGTGGATCAAGAAGGGGGAGGCCTTTGCCCAGCAGTGGGACACAACAGGCTAATAAAAATAAAAAGAGTGTCCACGCCCTTATGTCATCTGTTACATCAATAAATAACAGATGGCGCTGGTGTTAAACAATAGGTTGTGTGATCGTCATTGAAATCGATTCATTTAGTTGTGCAAAAACGCCGCCCGCATTGCATTCGCGCGAGATTTTGAACCTACGTACGGAATTATCAATCAGGCTGCATGGCTAATACAAAAACAGTCGAATAACCTTCGTTAACGCATCGTATAATAAAAGGAGAGCATATGCCTCTTAATAGAACTAGGATATAGTGAAATATCTCGCTCTTTATAAAGAGGTGACCGACTGGCTAAGTACCGTTGATGCGACAGAGCTTGTTGTGCAGCTCAGGACAGTCGATTATACCCCTAAGGATTTTACATATTATACTAATTTGGTCACAATCTCGTCGGGTCTTAAGTGAGTTGAAGTCTAAGTGACATATTTGGATAACGATCTATACAATGGGATGGTTCCTTAAAGTAATTTATCCTCTAATGTTTTATTCTCTGGGCATGTCTTTGGGTTCGTGTCGGTTATTTTAAATCCAAAATCATCACGCACTCAATTATCAGTCTTGATAAACACGATATATTTCCTTCAACTAGAGATAGACCCAACGCTGTTGTTTCCTGCTTATCTTTTTTTTTTACGTTACAAGGGGGCAAACAAGCAGGCAGCAGGCACCGAAGTTCCTACCGGCGCCCATGGACATAGTCTATCTCCTGATGATGCTTCGGTGTCGAAGCGAAACGTGCGTTGAGGCACATCGGAAAGTCAGTGTAGTGCTGTTCTTCGGTGGCGGATTCGGTGGTGTAGCTTTCGGGTTGCAGCATTACACCGATTTTCCCTCACATTCATACGCGAATTAAAAAGCAAAGTAGTTTAGTTTCTCATGTATGTCATGGATTTCCGCAAAGTAACGCCTGATTCTGTCAATCACAAAAAATGCTTCATTATTTGCAATAAAAATATATTTCATACAGTTGAATATATTATTGAATTATATCGATAGCCTGCGTCAGGCTATCGATAAAATTCAATAAGAGCAATGCGATTCAAATAAATCACTCCCGATGGATATTTTTCAACGCAAATAAATTGTGTTTTACTTTCGGGTTGCAGCATTACACCGATTTTTCCTCGCATTCATTCTCGGATTAAAGCAAAGTATTTTAGTTTTTCATGCTTGTCATGGATTTCCGCAAAGTAACGCCTGATTCTATCATTTAACAGTACGTTATTATTGTAATTCAACCGATCGGTGAAATATAGGAACCGAGTAACAGGATTTGCATATGACAGTCGACTAACGAACTATTCCAAAAAGCAAAAGGATAATCTGATGGATTCGTTGTTCGAATTTCGATAGTTTTACGGGAGCATCGCTTTGTACGGGTCAGAAACGTGGATTCGAATAAAAAATACAATGGTAGGGGAGCCCAAGAGGGGATTTTGCGCAATACTCGAGCGCGTCAGAAAACCATATAGGGAGAATCCTTGCACCTCCCGCAGAAATATTAAATTTTTTGGCAGTAGTAGATATTTTGGAACATTATAAACCTATTTTATAAAATTTGTCGTCATACCCAACGCTATTCGTCTACGTCTACTAACTACCTCTCTGTCAAATTTCAAGTTTGGAGCAAAAAAAAATTAAAGACTTGAGACGAATTTAGGAGACCCTTTAGACTTCCTTAAACTAACCATTTAGCGAAATTCGTCTTCAGCGAGTCTACTGACTACCGCTGTGCCAAATTTAATATTTATAGCAAAGAAATAAGAAGGAATTCTAAACAACTTTTTCTCTCATTAATCCGGTCCTGTCGCAAAATCTACTACTAAATAAAAACTGCCTCCCTGCCGAATTACATTTTTGTACATCCGGCGAACAATATTTCGCCGTCGACATCTCGGCCGTCACGCTGCGCGGGGAGCACCGAGCACACAAGGACATCGAGGACGAGGTACTGAAGCTTTATTCTTTGTTAATTTACTTAAAATGTCTTAAATAAAGTCTTGACTTTATATGTGTATAAGAAGCAAGCAAGAAAAAGGTAGCTTTTAAATGAAAATTGAACTAAAATATTTTTATACTTCCTTTTACATAAAATTTCCCAACTCTAATGCTTCGGATGTCAAAAGACAAGTTGTTAAACAAAAATTTTGTTTTTTTTTTAAATCCTTTTTAAAATACAATTAAAAATCAATTTTCGCAGGCCGATGGCATTCCGCAGTACCGACACCAGTCCGTTCTTCTTGACCTATCGAATCGAGCTTACGTGTTCCAATACATGCATAGATAAAACAGGCCTACGAAGTCTTATAATATACAATACTTTAAAAATTATAGTGCTGCTACGAGTATTCCCGTTATCACAGAATTCATGCTACAAAATTGGTCCCTTAATGTTGTTATTTAAATAAAACAAAATAATATCAATTAACATTTATTTAAACCAAGACCGAAATCACAATTTTATTAACACTGCACAGCTGAGAATAATTTTGAATCAATTTAGGATGATAAGTTAAAACGAAGTGATACAATAGCTACAACTTAGAATAGTAAATAGGCCTTAGTGGACTGAGCAAAGAAAGAAATGGATTTTATCGAAATATTTGCAATAACTAATAGCTTATTCAGCTACAATAACCAAACAGCGTATTTTATCCAATAACGTAATATTAGGGCATCGGATGGTCATTCTTAGTACACTATCTTAAATGGTAAAGGTGATTTTTGGAACAAAAAATTAAATACTCGTGGACAAAATATATTAGATACTTTAAAGTTATATTACAAAAATTTACATTAATTATGTAGATATACAGCGAACACATTTATTTTATATATTAAAATATAGATAAGATGCACCAAACCTTTTATTTGCAAGTAAAAATAATTATTAATACTATTTTTTGCAGGAAAATAACTCGCACATGTGAAAATTACTGTATTCAAATTCCTTATCACTTAAAAATGATACTGTTTTTCACGAGAATTACGATTTTCTGCTGATATTTCATAATACAAGAGCTCTGATACAGACAAGGATTACAATCATTAACCAAATCAACATAATAACATTTCTACTACATTATCTTAAGATTACTTCATTTACATAAACACCTTTCACGTATGTTCCAAATGTACGTAAATGAGTCTCGTTATAATTATTCTTTTTGTTTTTCAAGAGACCGAATACATTCGAAACGGTCGTTTATTGGTTAAATTTACGGTTTAAGACGTAGAATACTCTCGAGAAAAATGAGCATGGACGAACTCATGGGCAGCTACCAAACAATGAAAAACATATATGTGCAAGTACAGGGCGAAGCAATTTAGTAGTAAATAAAAAAATTGTGCAAGTATGTATTGTTGTTTCATTGGAAACAGAATTTTAAGAATAACTTTGATCTCGTATACAAGCAATCAAATGGAACAATACGGTAGAACTTCTACAACTTTTAGTAAAACTAGATACTGTTAATATTTGGTGCATCTTGCACTTTTATAAAAATTCGATTTACAATTAATGACCAAAGTAAGCAATAATAACTGTCCTCGCCTATTCTTCATAAATCATGTCCAGACTGAAAAAAAAATAAAGTTACAGAATTAATTGATAGAAAAACTAAACTACTTTGGTTAAATCCGCGAATGAATTAATTTTTAATCTATACTATGTTTTGCATTCTGTTAATAATTATTTAATGAACATCTAGTATATGATTTGAGCAATCAACTGTATTATTGTAATCCTTTCATTAAACATGACAGTCTACTTTTCATTTGTATTATAAAACTTCAGGATAGCCAGTGAGAATAGTGCCATAAATAAAGCAAGAAAGCGAAATTACCATAGAAAATTATTACATACTAGACAAGATAGAACAAAGGAACTTTTAAATTTGTTCTCAAATCAATTGTAATATCATTTCTTTATTACTTTATCATTAAAAATCTTTAATTAAGTTTTCGAAAAAATTAAGTAAATCCAACTTTTATCATTAAGGTAATTATTATTGCAATTTGGTCGCAAATTGTAAATCAGTTTGGTAAATTTTATTTACACATATACAAATATATAATTATGGTACGGCAAAAAAAAAGAGGTACTTTAAGCAAATATCGCACATCAGATGGAGTTCTTTCATCGAGTAACAAAGTGAAAAAAAAAATATCAGTCAAAAAACAAAATGTTTTTGTAAATCATATCTATTTTAAAAGTTAGAGTACTTCACAGAACAAAGATAAAACATCGAAATTTGACTTTGAATTTGACAATACGATTGAATTCAAGCGGGTTCACTATCTTCATGTATGGTATTTGCGATTGTGGCAGACCTCCAGCGGATGTGCGATATGACATGAAATTAATTGATAATACATAAAAAGTTAGCTAACATGACGCGAATAAAATAAAGGTTCTTAGTTTTATATATTTTAATATATATTATGATGATTGATGACATTATTTGTTTTACAATTTCAACTAATAAGTAAAATGAAATAGAAATGTTTTTCAAACTGACATTTAACAAACTTAACGATTCCCATACGGGAGATGGTGTTGCAAGTAAAGCAAGCCCTTGAAATGCTCAACTAAGCTATTTTAAACTTTGCCGTTAAATATGAAAGTTGCAAATAAAAAACCGCAGTTTTACTTCGTATAAAATTCTTATAGGAAATGCAACACTACCTTCCGTAACAAGAGTTCAAATAGAAAGAGAATAAAACAAAGTAGACAATAAACTAATCAAGTACCTTTTTTATTAAAAGAAAAAAAAAACTTAATATTTATCTTATATGCCCACAACACTACTCCCATGTTAGGTGAATTGAGGAGATTACAACAATATGCTACATAAATGACTCCTTTAAGCGGTCTCCGGTTGTTTGGGGTATATGCCCTTAATTTTTCCAAAGAGACTTATACTGTCAGCCAAATCACCGCAGGGTTGTCCATCAATGTAATCACCTAGTTTGAAGTGGTAGTTCGAATTCTCCCCGAAATTTATCAAATTCGGGCAGAATTTCATGCGCAGTGCAGTGGACATTTCCTAACTTGGAATTTATAGAATATAATCTTTTTTTAATGATTTCAGTACCGAACAAGGATTTGACTGAAGAAATTCTTCAATAACCATAAAAAACAACCATTAAAAGAAGATTGTCTATTAAAATATACACACAAATATACAATTTTGTTTTAGCAATATTAAGACTAAACAGAAGAGTATACAAATTACTATTTATAAAATTACAGTAATTTACATTTTACGTTTTATATATAAATTGGCTTACCTGCGCTTAAATTTTAATATGATTTTTCTTTTTTTTTCCCGTGGATCTAATGATTTCAGTCTATTTAAGGTTAGGCACTTAGCATCCTCAAGTTTTTAGATGGTCTTTAATCCTCGGAACAAATCTACAAGTGCCTCTTCGGACTAATAGATGGTTCTTACGTGTCGCAATTTGTTAATTTATTAACCCATTTTTTTTATCAATCACAGTTGGTAAAGTATGAGTTTTATACTTGACAAAAACTGCTAATTACTTTTTCACAGCAGCTCAAAATTGCTTTTTTTTTCCAAACAATCCTGCAGATGAGCAAATTTAAAATATCCCGAAGACGTGAGATATCCTGGTTTCATGAAACAAATGGGTACGAGTAACGTCAGGTCCCATACATAATGAAAGTAGATATTGTGATTTCTTAAATTTGTTTCTTTTTTTACGAGTCAGCGAAATTTATCTTCCTTTTTTCGCTTAATATAAAGTATTTTCCATAATCTTAATGAATGTTCATATAAAGACACCAGTAACTGCCTGTTCGATAATTTTGTCAATCGCACCCACTTATCTACCTATCCTCCCGGGGTTTTTCAGCCCAATCTAGGCCACCACTCGGTGACTACTCTAGTCCATCTGCCATCGACACGACTAGCCATATTTCCTGCTCAGATTCATTTTGGCCGGAACCATAGATTGTTGCCTTGATTGACCTGTTATTACAGGGCACTTTCTGAGAACATTTATCATAACTGTTTAATTTTTTATACCGCCAGAAAATATAACAAAAAGCCCACCGACTTAAAAAAAGTAGACATTTTGACATAGGAATTTTCGAATGAAAATTTAGCAGAGGACGTCTTTGGGTCTGGTACTAACGGCTAAATCAATCTTCTTCAAAAATAGGCTTAAACACACGAGTAAGAAATATTTCAAACAAAAGTATGATAATTCAATTGTTTGCCAAAAATACCTTACATATTAGAAATGAGTTGATACTCTTCAAACTGTTGGACTAATTTTCACCAAACATAACTAAGAACCACCGCAAGACAACTTGCTTTTAAGTGAGGAAAACCTCATCGAAATCGGTCCATCCGTTTGAGAGCTACGATACCACAGACATCGCCATCAAATTTATAACACCTCTCTTTTTGCTTTGGGGGTTAAAAAAATAACCAAGAAGGTTAAGACGGCAGCTTCGTTATGGTCTGCTCTGGTCCCAACCTTCTCACCTATCTTTTTTCAACAGGAGTTCTTGGACACTCGTTAAGATCGATTTAATGTTTACTTTTATTTAAATTTATAATAATTAAAGTACCCTTAAAGTACATCCTTTCTAATAATAAAAGAATCATCGAAATCGGTTATCGTGATATTGAGTTATTCGACAATTTGTCATGCTCATACTTAATCAAAATTTAGAATTTTATTGTTTTCTCAACCTTTGTCAGACTTGGACTAAATTATTATGGGACCAATCAGGGACCACCAGCTTTCAAATGAAACAAGAATCATCAAGATCGATGCACCTAGTCGAAAGTTCTGCGGTAACAAACATAAAAAAGAAACTTACGCGTCGAATTGAAAACATCCTCCTTTTTTTGAAGTCGCTTAAAAAAAATATGTCAGCCTCCCCCGACGGAATATCACTCTTTATAGTGCAAACAACTTCGAGAAGAAAAGAACAATGTACATGCATTTTTAGGAAAAGTAACTACATTGCATATCTGCCAAATGTATAAACAGGGAAAGTAAGGGGGCCGCCATAACTGGATCTTAAAATTAATCTCGGGCCGGCACTATCAGTAAACATAAAATTACTGACAAATATCACACGCCAGTACGATTTCTTTCTTTTTTCCATGATGTTCCAACACTTAAAAAGTTTCCGTGACCGTCAGATGCTCGAAGAACAAACTGGTTTCGTCACTCAGAAGAGGGGGTACAGATACTTAACATCCTATAAATAATAGAAAACAGTAGCAAGTTCAATAGTCCTGTCGTACTATGCTTTATAGGCTACACTAAAGCATTTGATTGTGTTGTATGGAGCAGTCTTTGGGTGGTTTTGGACGAAAAGGGTGTGCCTGAACATGTTGCTGGTCTTACTCGCAAACTTTACAGTAATAACCGCTCCTCATCATAAGAATTGACACAGATTGTTCTGATGTGTTATACCATCAAAGAAGGAGTAAGGCAGGGATGTATCTCGAATGCTATTTAACATATACAGCAAATATATCACGCAAATTTATGGCGAACCGGGAGAAAGGTTTTCCTTTATGAGGGAAACGTTGTATATTCAATCTGTGATATGCAGATGATGCTGGCCTCGTAACCACGTCTTTAGAAGACATGAGGAGATGGGTATAGTCATAAATAAAAACAATACCCAGCTAATGGGTGTCGTCCGCGCCGAGAAATCAAATATTAACTTTATTTTACCCATAGAAAACATCGTAGACGAATACTTGTATATACCTAGGTTCACAAATCTGTATGCTCAGAATACCATGGACCGTCAAATGCACAAACATTTTTGTTCTAGGCCAATTGCAAATTTCAACTAGATCATATGTCACCAGCGCGTGCATTCTTTTTTTGGTCACATAGGGAGAAAAATCCATGATAACCTAAAGAAATTGGTTATTACGGCACAACAAACGGCAAAACATCTAGAGGCCGCTCGCTGACCAGATAGTCGGAACAGTTGACAGGCCCATAAAATCACAAATTTTACACCCTAGCAGGAACGGATAGTAAAAGCAGCAATGGCTAGTAATTGAAAAAAATATATATCCATTTGAAGCTGGAAACACGCTAGAATGACGATCTTTAGCATCGAAGGAACCACCGTAGAGAGAGAGAGAGAAAATCAAGAAGTAAGGACCAATAGGCGAGACTGTCGAGAGGAAAATGTTAATTGTAAAATTTTTCGCCTGTATAAATTTTCATAATGCCTGAGCCAGACATAGCTCAAAGTGTTTGTACATCTTTGTCATTGAAGACTACGAAGTCTCACAAAACTTGTCGCATTTACTAAAAGTCCCCGGCCATACTACATGATCATTCAAATGAAGCAGTGTCTGGCTCCGGCTAAAATAATACGTTTTGGTAATGTTTTTTGTCTGTAATGATATTATGTCATAACTTCGTACATGTGACAGTTGGTGTTTTGTTTGTGTTGAAAATGTTGAATTGATGTGTATTCATTGACATGCCATGTAAACGGGTATTGTTAAAATAGTAATTTGTATCTTTTTATACTGTATGTAAAGACTGTAAAGTAATAGATACTTTCGAATGTTTGTATACAACGCTGTCGTGATGTAATAATTAATTATTCCATACAAATACTGTATACATTATAATTAGTACTACATTGTTGACTTGTGCTCTACTAGTATGATTTGAACTCATTAAAATTTTATTAGTAATTGACACGGTGAGCTAGAAGAAACGGGTTTAATGGTATAAGCGAACGACAAACGTAAAAAACACGAAAAAATGTCTTCGAATTATAATGATTATTACGATGGAAGCAAAATATTCATGTTTTTATCTGTTAAACTTGGTCTTCCTATTGACTTGGTATGTATTTGGAAGTTTTTGATAGTTCCTAGTTTGATCTGTCAATTATATTGATATTTGTAGTAGTTCTAGTAGTTGGAATGAATGCAGTTTTGTTTTCTTTATTCATTATTAAAATAAATTACATTTTAATATAATTGCAATTAGAAACATTACATAAAAATTGCTCAATAGTATGCGCACTAAAGTTTGATGGTTTTAAAGCTTGTTGGGCACACTTGAGTGAGGGCCTGTTCATATGGTTGCTATCTCTGAATAAGTCATGAATTTAGTCTTGTCTTCACTCTGTGAAATCTACTTAGAAACCATTTTCAAATGCAGAAAGTTTATACTATAAGAAAAAGAACTTTTATGACTTGTTTTACTTGTATTCATACATATTTATTGCTAATTGTTTATTATTTTGCTATCACATATTACATGTAGTAATTATTTTTAACATTTCCATTTTTTCATTAGGTTAATTTTTTGATTGCACAAATGGCTGCATTATGCGTGGCAAGACTATTTCGGAAACCATTAAAACTTGCTTCGCCAGAATTCAGACATACATTGTGCCTTGTTGTAGGGTTGTCAATGGGATATTTCTGTTTTGGAAAGTAAGTTTAATTTGCTATAATATTCATTTTTACATTACTTTTATAATTTTAAGACATTGACTACTTCTTAACAACAATAAAAGTATGTTTGGAAGACTTTAAAAGCATTTGTATTTCCCTTTTTGCTTAGCATTTTGGAGGTAAAACTCCAATAGGAATATATTTTGTAACTAGTCTAGTCTTTCCTGCAAGCCTGAGATTTGCAAGTTTCCTAGTTTCATGGGTTCCTCCCTCTGTAAAGTGAACCTGGCACCAACGTCTTATCCATACAATACTATGAATTTGCTCTAAACACAAATTACTATCAATCATTTACATGCAACACTGAGAACCAGTGAAGCAAAGATGGTTGTATAATTTGGTTAGTGTCGATTAATGTGAAAGCTGCCAAACTCTTGCTTTTTCCCTCCTCGCAAAAAACCCATTGTTGTTAATTTGTTTTCATGCATATGTCTTAATTTCACCTTTGCTTAAAGTGCAACAAACTTACTTTTACATGAGTATTAATTTTTTTGAAATGTAAAAAACATAGATATAATAATAGTGGAGCCTCGATGGAGCGTGTAAAGAAGCTGCCTGATATCTCCTCTAAATTATTATGAATTATAATTATGGAAAATTGGTTTATGGCATTATTGTTCCCAACAGTTCTCGTGAACCGTATTAGCGCCCTACACAGCCTTCAAGCAAACCTGCACATGACACTCTTTTTAAAAGCAAATGCCTACTAATCTTCTACTAGATATATAAAAATCAATCATTATTTGTTAGTCTCTATAGATAATGTAAAATTATTGTTTCATAAAACAATCGGCCAGTGTTACGTTATATGGCAGACATAAAGAAGATTGGTTAATTGGCCAATAAGAGACAATCCTAAATTCGGTCAGAAAACATTAGTCGGGTCCGCTAGTTGGTCATAAAACTTAATCGTAGAATAATTATTTCTTTTAAGACAATACATTTTTGCTAATTTAGACTTTGTACTCTTGAATACAAATTTACTTCCTACTTCACACAATTAACAAGTGCAAAGTGTAATATAAAACGTCTCCGAAACTAACATGTACTAATAAGTAATGTTAATTTATGGGCATGACGATGTTTGTGTGTGTGCAGGCAGGCGGTCCACTTGTCTGTGCTGCCGATGTTGTGCTACAGCCTGCTCAAAACTGTGCCGCAGCATTTGCTGGGAAAGTATGTACTCGCATCTACACTCGTTGAAATATTTTAAATTAATAACCTTAACAGCTCAAATATATTTCGGGTCTTCGGACCCGGCCTACAATTAGGTGTTGTTGACTGCACGTATTGTCTAGGGCTCACCCACATATACGTCACATTGATTATAGCTTTGTGACGTCATATACCAAAGTTTTTTTTTTTTTTGCCTTTAATTAACATACTACATATAATAATTGAAAAAAAACTGCAATTTTCTTCATTATCTGATGTCATACTGAGGGCGATGGGGTTTCGAAAATGTGACAAGGATGGGGAGGGGTTAAAAAATCTTATTTATGTATGCCCTTTAAACAGGGCAGAAGGCGCGTAGCATTCCCTACTGCGTCGACTAAAGCCCAAGTAGTTTACTAGCAACTGTATGTTTTTGCGTCGTTAACTCGGCCCCGTAAGAATGTGCAGATATCCGTCGCCTATTCCTGGTAAACGAAAACGTTGCGCTCCGTTGGGATATAGAAACCTTGCGGCTGCACCAATGTGTACGGAGAGATAAAAAGATAGCAGTATAAGCGTGTACTGTGAATGCTTCTTTTGGGCTTTACGTGCGATCGGAGGCCCTTGGCCCCTGGTGAGGCTGAGTGAGGCTTCGTGAGTTCTCATTGTACATTGTACACGAACGGACATTGCCATCCATTGTATTTAATTAATGAACACGTAACGTGTGCGCACTCCGTACAAAGGCTCGAACTGTCTTCAATTGCGCAGATATAGTTATGATATACTCGTACGTTTGTGCAAATACGACTTAAATTGAGACGATATAAGGTTGAATTTGTCAAGCGATGTTTAATACAGACTTCTGAGTTTGCTCATTTAAAAGAGAAATACGGATGGGCACAATTTTTACATCTTTAGGAGTCCGGTGCAGTCAAGATCAAATATAATACAATTGCGATGACACGAGCAGTATCAGAATTGCTTAACAGTCTAGTATTACAAAACGGAAATAATTTAATGGAAAATGCTTTGTTAAATATTACTGTAGAATGTGAAGTGAATCGTCGGAAAACGCATCGTCGGAATTTGCTCGAGTTTTTGAATTTAGACTATTAATGACCTCCCCTAAACATTGCAGCAATAAAATTTCCGTATCGAACATTTTCTCCTTTTCCCCTTTACCTCCTGTTTTGAGGCTATCCCGCTGGGCTAAAAGCCCGGTAACAAACAAACGGCTGTCATTGTTTTGTTAACTCGGTTAATGTGCTTTATTTTTAAAGGTTCTAAATCAATATACTGTTTTATTCATTCTATTGCCTTCAAACATTAATATGAAAGAAATAAACGTAAGTTAATACGTCCTATCTAACCAAATACATAATAACTTTACACAATATAGTCTAATATATAATATATATCTCGAAAAAAATACAGTGTGTCCTGAAAATTATTCTGAACAAAATATCAAAATGGATCCTTTGAAAGGTTAATTTAAATAATTAAATAATATAAGTCTTCACATACAATTTCTCTACAAATTGTATGTGAAGACTTATATTCAAAACATTTTTATTGGAAGAAAAAATTGCAAAGCTAAAAATAATAAATATTTGGAGACGCTCAGTTGACGGTTGAAAATCCGGACGGAAAATTACACAAAATATATTTTTATTTAGAATAAAATTTTCATAATATAACATCGGATTATAAATTAATTAGTACAAGAATATAAACAACATTTAAAAATAATCATAAATCCCTAACATATGTATATATAAATAAAAATAATGAATATTCAGGTATGTTCTTAAGTATGTAAGCCAAAGAGCATCCTTAATGTATGGCGACGGGACGTTAGATTACGTACAAATTAATTTAACTAAAAATCTGTCAAAATTACCTTTAAAAGTATCCAACAAAGGAAAATATTATTATTTAATACGTAGATACGTCACACTCCTACAATAGTTATTACTTATCCGCAAAAAAAGCCTTTACATAGTACTCTTCACATACAATTAAAATATTAACAAAATATTAAAAGAATTTTTTGTTACTTTTATTATTTAAAAATTAACTGATTCTTCGTGCGTAAGTAATGAGGTTTTCCTAATTACTTTGCTGAAAGCTTGTGTTATTCCCCATTAATTAGGTATCTTCTTTATCCGTTCCTTCATTACTGAGGATCGTGATCACAAGATCCACTTTGTCGGACAATTCGTCTCCGCTGGTCCCTTCGAACTTGACCTCACCGCTTGGTAGAACTCTTCGCATATGAGAGGTAGTGACAATTAGGTATCACTGTTTGGAAATTACCCGTAACAAACAGACGGACAAATTGTTTTATCTGTCAAGCCATGTCCACACAAATATTAACGAACACAACAAAAAAGAATTATTAATTTTGTTCTAGTCGTTCGGTAATCGAGCCTATTTAAAATAATTAACGCCGACAGTTAAAAGGCATTGCCCGTCTCCACAGCGGCCAACACCCCCTCCCCCTCGGTGTGATGTCAGATATTCAAGAACATAAATTACTTATTTTATGCTGCATGTTAATAAAATACAAACAAAATGATATGTAACGTCAGACATCTTCCACATGTGGCATTGTGTTCCGCTTGCAACACAATGCCACATTTTGGTGACCGGGCGGGGTCGCGTTTAACGCGTGGCGTAACGTTCGGCAAGACGTTGACTTATGGCAACGCATGGCCGAGACGGGAGACCCCCTCTCGGCCAAACGTTGCCGCTCGAGCGCCGCCGTGGCGCCGCCGTGGCGCCGCCGTGGCGCCGCGCTAAACGAGACGCTCGGTTGCGGTGCAGCGCGACGCTGGCGCTGTCGATGCTGTACCTGTCGGGCCTGCACCTGCACCGCCAGCTCTACCACACGGCCGACTACACGCTCGACATCACCGGTACGTCGAATTATGTTTTGATAGTATCATTAATGTCGCCCGCAGCCGGTCGGCTAACTCTCGGGGCTTGTCTACTATATTATGTAACACCGTAGTTCTTCTTTTCTCTCTTTATTGCGCGACTGAAAAAATATTGTCCAACGGATGGGCTACAACAGATTCTTAAGGCATTCTCTCCCAGCCTACCTTAGGTCGCACGTGAAAAAGTGCGACTATCATCATATATGAAATACTAAACTTATTATTATAATAAATATATTTTATATGGTAAAATGGAGGTATTAATTGAGACTTATTTAGTTCCAGTTAGGTGGGGACGTGAAAGTCTTCCCAAAAACATTTTTATTTTATTTAAAATAACTTTTGGAGCTTGCTTTATATTTTCAGGGAGGTTTGAGTAGATACCGCAGCAAAAAATAGTTAATACAATAAACGATTGCTCGAACGTAAGGCCAGGATAAGGGCAGGCGGTTATTGTACCGTTTTAGTACTGATTAAAAGCTCCGAGGCACTGCAGACCGTAGTAAGCCTCAAATGCCGGCTATTGATTAAGCTACGATGCTTTTTACATAATAAAATAATATGATATCATATCGTGAAATGTGCTTTCAGTTGCTCATAGGCGTCTGTAGTCAGTCTAGTGACCTCACCGCCTGCTAAATTCCTTCCTCCTGTCCTATAACGTCTACTATCCATTCGTCTCCATAGCAATGGATATGGCTGATATCAATTGACTTTCCACTGCTCTAGCTATATTGACCGTCCTCATGTAGGAGGAAAGACTTTGAAGACGAGGTCTTTCAACGCCGGTACATTATTCCTGAATCTTTACTCCACATAAAGCATTGGTTCTTTAATATCAATTACAAATTGGAGCATCTATTTCTAAACGGTGGAAGGCTAGACTTAACCCTGAATCTTAATCTGATCTTAATCCCACTGGGCCATTGTCGTGGTCTATCATAACACACACTATTAAGATAGCTTTTGGTAATCCAGTATCATTTAGAGTTTTTGGAACTTTATCAACTGTAGACGGTAAAAGTCTTAAAATTAAATTTATAGCCGTTACTTTGTTACATTTAAAGGTTTCTCTAATCTTTTATTTTAATATCGGTTTAGTTTTAACCGTAGCTTTGTTTGCCGTCATGTTAGAAATATTGAGGTGAACCAAAATATTATACATACTTAGAATACTTTTAAGTTTACATAAAAATGAAATTCAAGGATGTGTTTGTAACGTTGAAAGCATTTTTTTTACAATTACCCACGACTACATATCCGATTTTTGACTGTCTGTCAGTCTGTCTGTCAGGGTAATTTCCGAAACGGCTGGACCGATTTTGACGGGACTTTCACTGGTAGATAGCTGATTTAAAAAGCTATAACATAGGTTATTGAAAGAAATTAATATTGACAAAACAACATCGTGTATAGTTATTTAATTATGTTGGATGTCCTTTTTTAGAGAGCTACTACTTTCGTGACCTGCCATTTATTTTTTTATTCGTAATTATGTCAGTTAAATTAATTTAAAGCTTTTTTGTAATTTCAATTTCATTACGAGTTGACGCTGCACCATATTACGATATTGTGAGTAAACCCCTCCCCCCATGGAGGTCTTCCACTAGGTGACATCACATATTTTTCAACTTAATGTAAGTGCTATAAATTTTATTTTTAATCAAAAGAATACTGCAGTTTCAATTTTTTTTTTTTTTTTTTTTCAATTTTGAGATGTGAGCTTACAAAGATTTTTTATTCCCGTGCCCGTAGTCATATATTGGTGACGTTTTTTTTTGTAATATAACAAAGGATAAAAATAGTACAAATGTAAAAATAGTTACTATAAACAGAGTTAATGAAACGATAAGAGAGAAAAGACAAAATAAAATATAATAATATAACAATTGGCACAGGCCTCATGTCTGTGGTGCGTAAATTATTCGACTAAAAAAAAAAGATATTTCCAGTATCCGTACTTGAGTAATGAATCTGAATATCCGACATATAATCATATATAAAAATATTATTTACCGTGTTGTGGAGCTACGAATCCACGTTACAATAGCACTTCCTGTTCCTGGTTGTTTAGTAGTGACTCTATGCAGCTTCTTTTGATATTAATTACGTCTTAATTTAAAAATTAACAGTTATGTACATATACTTTTATTTTATATTTGGTATAGATTTGGATTGAAGATATGTCAGAAGGACACAAAGAGGATGACATAGTTTATCTGCCACATATTGCTTTACTGGTAAGTCTTACTTCTTATGTTATTGTTTTGCTTAAAGATACAAGAAACAGATATACAAATTAAATTTTACTCTATTTTGCGCCAGAATTCTTAAACTTTTTTTTTTAATTTTAAGAATTATTGGTATAAATTGAATAAAATTATATGTTCGCAGTAGTGGATCAAACTGCGCACCACGTAGATAGGACAAAGGAATTTTTTGTTTCATTATTATTTAAGAATTGTTTTATCTCAAACAATTCAGAGACGTACATTTAGACTATCAGAATTAAATGGGACATAGCTAATTTTAAAAAGGCGATATTATATAAAATGATGGTTTTTAGACCGCTGATTAGGCCACGACCTCCTCATTAAATTGTCTACCTACGTTAGGAACAGACGTCGGGTGTGTCATATAATCCTGTATATATTTATTTATATGTTTGTAAAGTAAACTAATTATCTTTTACTCATCATACGAGCACTATCTCGGAATTTAAGAAACACTTAAAATGAAAACACAAATTGGGCCAGCAAGTTTTTGTTTGTTTGCTTGAACGCGCTAATCTCATGAACTGCTGGCCCGATTTGAAAAAAAATTTCAGTGTCAGATAGCCAATTGATCGAGGAAGGCTACATAATCACGCAAAAATTGAATCAGCTTTTTTTTTCCTAATTTTACGCGGACGAAATCGTGGCCACAGCTAGATATAGATAAAAATAATTTTGTCGCGTGAATTATATATTTCGTATAACGATTATCTTTAGATAATGCGAAGAATATTAAAACAATTAAAGCTGAACATATTATTTTTATGTAAAAAATGACGAAGTTGTCATTTTGCGGGCATCAAATTTCTTTTTTATTTATTTATTTATGATAAATTACAGTCTTATTTTAATAAAGTAACATTTAAAAAACAAGGCAGTTTGCTTTAACGTTAATTAATGTTAATCTCTGCATTTATTGTAAAAATGGGCTTGTTAATAAATATTATATAAAGAAATATATAATTTTAGCAAGCATTATTTAATTTAATTTAGATATGACTTTTTTTTTGGTGATAGGCAAGCGCTTGACCGCAGTCACACTTAATAAAGTGTAGATGCGGTCTACGGTGGAACGCGCTTGCCTATAGTCTTCGACTGTATAATACGTTTTAAGAATAAGCGTGTTTTTAACGTGCTGTTTACATTTAACTATAGACAGTTAAATATGGCATCTGGAACTTTGTTAAAGAAGCGTATACTCGCGCCCACAAACGATTTCTGTACCCTACCCAGGCGCAGGAACGGAGTCACAAGTTTATAGCTGCTTCTAGTTTGCCTGTCATGTATATCATAAGTTTTTATATAAAGGTAAATATTTTTCCTAACAATAAAACGTCACAACATGGCGTAGATAAAATTTGTTATATCAAGTGTTCTTATGGCAGAGAAGCGTACTTTAATGCGAATTGCGGATAAAGTTTCAAATTAATGGTTTCCAGGATTTCTGGAACTGTAAAGTTTTACATTTAGCTTGCTTTGGTAAACTACAATTGGGAAACGGGCGGGTGGTTCACTGAAGTGACTACCGACGCCCGTGGACTTATGCAAGAGAGTGAGGAGTTCTGGAATGTCTGGTAGACTAGAAGTTTTTTTCGCTTTCATTTAAAAAACAATTCATAACCAACAAACCAAAATATAGATATCGTTTGCAATTGAATAGACAAGAAGAATACAGGCTTACTCACTCTTTTTTTTTAATCTTCCATGCTTCTTTCATTCTTCTTAAGTTAGAAGTATAAACTCGGGTAGTGTATACACTTTTTTGACGGGATAACGTCTTATTAATCGATGAACGCTGGCTACACGTACGAAAAAGCATGACTCATTGTCACGTTCCGTCTGAGCTGAGTGTGCAAGCGCAAGCGCAGAACAAGCGCCCCTTTGTAACATAAAAAAAATCAAGTTGCAATTTCGAATATGTGATGGTTTATATATGTAAGAATTAAGGGCAATGCGTCTGCTAGGGTGATTGCAGTTATTTTGAAAAGATAGTATGTATTTTAAAGCATGTAAAAGTCTATAATATAGTATGTATATTGTATACCTTACAAATTAGTCACTAAGCTACTTGACGGATTTTGTTTAACCTTTTTGTGTACATTTAAGAAAACTCCTTGAACGGTTCTTAAGCAAAATAAATAAAATAGTTAAATTAGTAATTGACTTAAGGAAATCCAATACAAATGTAATATTCAAGTAAATTTAAAGAATATCACCATTTCTTTAAGTTAAATTCTCTGTCAGAGAACCCATTTTCAATAACTATGATCATTCTATAGTTTAAACAAACAATTATCTTCTTGATATCCGCTTCCCGAAGCCGCTTTTGGATCCAGTAAGGTCACGGTGCGAAATTTTAAACTACCCTTTTTCTATGTATGAGACATTAAATTGAATTTGATTTCTAATTTTATAAAATCAGTGGAGACGAACATGCTCTTCTTCCTTATACAGTTCAAATAATTTTCTTAAGTTTCATTCTTGAACTCGCTCATTCCCGACGCATAATATAAATATACCCTGCACTAGGAATTCACGGAGGATTTATTCAACTAATACAATTATCTAGAATATTATAAGATCATTTTTCTCCTTAAAACAAATATGAGTCCATTTAAACTTTATTTCTTATAAAATAGGTCCACGGTAAGCAAGTCTAATGAATTAGTTTTAATAATTTAAATTGTGTTTAATGTTTTTAGAGAGGCGGATGTATGGCGGGCTAAGTACTAGCACTTACCTGCGGCGGTGGTTCGTAAGCGGGACGAACGCTTTTGACAGGCGCTCTATTGTCCGGGTAGTTAGGTTTGTCCCCGTGGAGGCGTGGTGGGGAATACCTGTTAGTTTGTTTTTTTTTTTTAACATTTTAAAATAAAAAAAATATTGAAAAGGAGGCACAAACCATAATTATTAGGTACACCTAATGTACTTGTGTCGCGCTTAGAGACGGGTCGAACAGTCTACAATAGACGGAGATTTACACAGGACCTTCACGGGCTTCATTGTTGGGGGGAGAGATCTAACAAGGTCAACAGCGGTATAAGTTTCAGAAGGCCTAGCACTAACATTCTCGATGATTTTACTTACTTTTACGTTCGAAACAAAACGTAAAATGTTGGTTCGTGCTTCTTTTCTACACGACCTACATGGCCGTAACGCCGAGGATTCGATACGTGCGAGTTCTGATTTCATTCGTGCTAGCAATGCTATTTAGCAACTAAATCTTGTAAAACGGTAGCATTAATGTTCCATTTGACGGTCGGTTTCGAGCGTGAAAGTAAGTAAAACTATCGGGCATGTTCGTGCTAGCCCCCCCCCCCTACTCTTTCCCCCTCCAACCAAAAGAGTTTGTCCTCATAGAACGCGAACGGGCGATACGAGCGAACTTAGTTCGTACGAACGTGCGATCAAGCATATTGAGGTATAAGTGTCCTAATTTAATTCGTGCAATAGCATCGAACTTTAATTAGTACACTCCTTAGACATTAATACTTTTGATCGCACGTTCGTACCAAGTTCTTTCTATGAGGATGACGTCTAAGATTGTGTCAAAGGGTAATCATGAGGACCCCGCATGGATATTCATTGTCAAATATAATGACGTAGTTGTACAAGGAATTAAAATGTTGTACATAGCTTTAAATAAGCATATAGTATGCAAATGAAACGGTTCGTGGCCGAATTTCGACCAACAGCCGCTGTCTAGTTTCCAGAAAAAAAGTATAAAATATTTAAAAAAAAAAGTAAGTATTTCTCACATAACCCTCCGCGGGGACACATCGCGCGCGTGCGGCGGCATCGCTCTCGGCTCTCGGTCACGCGCGGGCGATGAATGGCCGCCCATACGTCTCTCCACTGACGCAAAGATTATCCCACATGAATTATAAATGCAATCAAATAAATGCATTGATGTGGCCACTTTTTAGACCGCTACTGTATAATTAGTAACTTTATGAAGATTATCATTGAATTGATAAGAAGAAGACGAAGAATGCGATCCAAACTAAATTGATAATTGATAATTATCTTATAACTGGCGGACCCGGCAGACGCTGTCTTGCCCCAAATTTGACCTGTCTGCTATTAGACAATTAACCAGTCCCCTTTATGTCTTTTCCATAAAAAAAATATACTGGACGTATGTTTTAAGGAATAATAATTTAACATAGCATGTCAGTCATGTGGTCTAGTACGAACGTCATCCATTTAAATGATGTATTCCAAAATAACGAAGGAATCTGCACTTTTTAGTATTTCATATAATCTTTAGACTTTTCTTTTCTTCCTTTTTTTTAAACATTCCCAGAAATAATGGCCTAAAGAGATCCCTACTAAGTGATGCGACGACCCAGAACCGAACTGTCTGGCGCAAAATGACGATGAAAGCCGACCCCAAATGAAATGGGAAAAGGCTAGGCAAAGATGCCCAAAAATAAGGGGAATAAAGAAAAATCATCATGGTTCAGCCGTCCCTGACTTTTAGCGAGATTGTCAAATAACGATTGATTTATACATATATAGAATAAAGAAGAATAAGCTCGCCTTTGTACACATTTTAGTTTAAGTTGTTTGTGTATCTTCTTATGTTTTTATGTGTCCAGTAAAGATATCAATCAATCAATCAATCAATCAATCAATACTTACTTGATACGTGAACGGGAGGCGAAATTCTTCTGCCGCGTACATACTCCTCTTTTCTCTGCGGAGAGATCCTACCCTCTGGGGACGGTTTCCTGGGAGGCATAACTTTTCGTCCGGGCGATAATCTGGTTGCTGCGATTGGTCTTTCGGGCGAGTATCTCTTGTCGGAAGGCAAGTATCCTTTGTCGGGAGGCAGGTATTGTTTGCCAGAAGGCGAATGCCGCCTGTCCGATGGCGAATATCGCCTGCCGGGCGGAGATACACGCCTCTCGGTAGCTTAAAAGACAAAAAGTAAATATAAATATGGTTTCATGATTAAAAATATTAAAGTTAACGTTTCGTAGGAGGCAGGGCGTATTAGAAGATTTCTCGTTCGTAATATGTTATAGCCGCTAAACACGTATCGATAAATAGTTGCGAAAAAACTGCACAGCTTCATCGGTGCGCAATGGCGATCTCTCATTTCGGCATTTCGTCAGGGAGCTCTATGAGCATTCGATTTAACTGCAGTTTTTTCGCAACAATTTATCGATACATGTGTAGCGGATATTAATGGGTGAGGGGTTTTAGACAGCAGTGGAACACAATGGGTTAATATAAAGAAATTAATGTGTTCGTAGTTTGAATCTGTCGAATTTAATGTGTACAATTTCCATGAAATTTCATTGTACCACGAAAAGTATGGACACGATTACAAAAAAAAATGTGCCACAGTTCTTATACCAGAGCCAGACATAACTCAAAGTGTTTGTACAAATTTTGTCCTTGAAGTCGACAAAGTACTACAAAACTTTGTACAGTTACACAAAGTCCTTGGCCACACTACATGATCATTCAAATGAAGCTATATCTGGCTCCGGCATTAAGATTATTAAAAAAAAAAATTATAATGGAAACAACTCTTTGCGAAGTTTTTAATGAAAATACCAAAGAGATACACTTACCTAATTCTATTATAATAAAAATAATGGGTTTTTGCAAGAGTCTATAAACTTCAGAGTTATTATACCGTCGAATGTGCTTCAAATTAAAAAGATATTTTTAAATTAGCCTGTAATGTCCCACAGCTAGGTTAAGACCTTCTCTCTCTTAGACCGCTCTCCTCTATCCAGAGCTAACCCAATCCCCACCTTTACCGCAAAGACGTCCAAGTCCTCTTCCTTGGCCACCCTGGTCTTCGTGTTGTTAGAACATGCTAAAAACTCATTAGGAAAATTATTCTGAACGAAATCGGACAACAACTTTTGAAGTTATTTAGTAAATACGTTGATAGTGTATCAGATCCGGAACCCTTATATATAAACGTGTCTTAACACGCTCTTGGCCGTTTTATTTCATTTTACAGAAGAAGACACTCATGATTTTGTCGCTTATTATATGTCCTCATTTCTGGATAACTCTTAATAGTACGTTGGAAATCTTTATAAAATTGTTTATTTTGTTTGCTATAGTTTAACGTAAAAATTTTGATATTGAATTTGGCATACGTAATTCCACTTTGCAGTTTTGACTATTTGTGAGTCATGACTGCGTTCCACCGAAGGTGCCACATGTAACCTTTTTGTAAGCGGGTGGTAGACGACGTATTGAGTAAGAATTAGCAACAGCGATTTAAGATATTAACCTTTCGCTTAAATTCATGACCAATCTAAATTTGGTGTAGACTTTTATTATAGACTAGACGGCAGACGTTGTCTGCCCGATTTACGGTCAGACTACAAGTCCAGCTCTAACGCCATCTATTGGTAGCATTCCGAATTTGCGACTTATCTGCATTTTTTAAATTATTTTTTTGAGTTTTTCTTTCTATTTTACTTCTTAAACCTTTCCATAGACAATGCAAATAAACAAAACAGACAGCAGTCAAAAAGAAGCAGTCGTTTTTGAGTTATAGGTTAGCCGGCGAGAGGTGCGCATGACTCTGCTGCGGCCCCAAGGGCAACCCATGCAGCGTTCATTCTGCTATTGACGCATAAAAAACATTCTTAACTTTTCTAATAAACCGGTACGCGGGAGCTCAAATCCATTATACTAATTAGGGGCACATGTACACTCGTTAGGCTCACCGCGTCAGCCGACAAAATGCTGAATAATTACACTCTCGAGTTTAAATGAAAAGTTAATAATCCATTTAAATAAAAAACGGTCTTAACTTTTCTAATAAACTGATACGTGAGAGCTCAAATCCATTATACTTATTAGGGGCACATGTTCACTCGTTAGGCTCACCGCGTCAGCCGATAAATGCTGAATAATTACACTCTTGAGTTTAAATTAAAAGTTAATAATATATTTAAATAAAAAACATTCTTAACTTTTCTAATATACCGGTACGCGGGAGCTCAAATCCATTATACTAATTAGGGGCTCGGTGGTTTTACTTACTTTTACGTTCGAAACGTCAAATGAAGGTTCGTGATTCTTTTTTACGCAACTTACATTGCCATAACGTCGAGTCGAGTAGAGTCTACTTTCATTCTTGCTAAAAATATTTAGCAACCAAGTTGTGTAAAACGGTGGTATTAATGTTTCATTTGAAGTTCGGTTTTGAACGTTAAAGTAAGTAGAACTATCGAGAATGTTCGTGCTAGGCCCAAAACAAAAAAAAATTAACTAATGTAAGAACACACATGAAACCCTGGCAATTAAACAAAACTTACAGAAATGAAAACCATGCAAACTAGCTTAAATTCAGTTCCAGAACTTTTAGACTGGAGCAAAGACAATATAATGGTAGCGGCCCTTGGCAACAGCTACCATAAATAAAGTTTTCTTTTCCATTAGTATAAGGCAAAACAATATAAGTTATTATTTTTATCATAAATGTTTTATATTTTATGTACATTAAAAGCACTTTGTAAATTTTTCATACCAAGCGAGGCTTACATGATACCAAATTTTTAATTGATATCTATTTTATATAATTATTTTTAAATACACTTTTTTACTTAATTGCTTTTAAAAATATAAAATTAAAACGATATAGCAGCAAGGTTATTTAACACTTTTATCAAACTCTGGGCATATCTACATATTTTATAAAAAAATAATTCCTATTTCCTTCGGTCATGCCCTAAGGGGTTAATCATAAATTTCGTCACATGTTTAAGGGGATGACATAGTGTGACAACAGGCGGGTGGCGTCAAAAGTTTGTGACATCACTGTATTCTTACCCGCTGAAACCACATCTAGCTTGTGCCTGATAATAAAAATAAAAGAAGTTATATTATTAATAACATATTCGCTACTATATCCTATGTTACATTTAAAGATGGAAGGAACCAAAGGAACATAGAGCTAGAGCCAGAACAAAATCCATTATTTTTCGATCTTTTAATGTAAACAAACGCTCGTTCTGTACGTTTGCAACAAAATATCAAAGATAAAAAGACTAAAAAAGAATTAGAATCTTGTGAACGCAGAGAGAACAATGAAAGAAAGCTCTATGTTTATTTAAACTAAAATAATTTATAGAGTAGGGCTAGAATGACCACTTGTTTGTCTGATGTAAATCCTATGATATAAAACCTTAAGACAAATAATCGACCTTTGCTACTCCGAATATGTTAGTTTAGTAAGCCGAATTTTTAAAACCTGTTTAATTTTATAATCCCTATGATTTCTTGTTATTTTTAGACTTAAATTTATTGTATAAGCGAGGAACAATCTATTTATAATACCTTCTAGCAAATACAGTTTGTTATTTAATGCGGACAATGATCTATTCTTTTATTTGTTTTAGGAAGTAAAGGAACAGATACGTTTATGATACCTTCGAATGCATTGATGAACAAAAAACTATCTTCGATAGTAAATGTAGGAAAAAAGATATAGGAAATCTATAAGACTTCTCTCTTACTACAGAGTTTGTTTCGAAGTAAAGATCCAACAGGGATGAAGTGCATCCAAAGAAAGGAAAAGAAGTATTTTTGATTGATAGGTATAATAGCATAAGCCAACGTTCGGGCAGGACAACGTCTGCCAGGAAAGACCCTTAGACTTTCTTAATCTGAAGAAAACTCCTTTCTTAGCGGATGTCTAACTATATAATACCTCCTTGTCAAATTTCATTACTGTTGGTCCCGTAGTTTTCGAGATTTTTGTCAGATGACCTTTCGCTTTCATATGTATAGATTCAGATTTGTTAGGCAGTGGACTGCGTTAAGCCGATGATGATGATGAATGAGGGTATAAGCTTTTTCTTCAATAAAAAAATGTCGATACAGATTGTATAGTTGAGTTCTATAATTTTACAAAATTTTTTTTTTTTAATAATATTAGGAATACTTTTTAGGTATGTCTAATATTCCCTTTTCCCCCTCCTACTAAGCTTAAATTAAAAGCTTGAACCGAAGAGCAAGAAATAATTACAAAAACTTGTTTCTTGCTCAAGATAACAAGAAGTTTTCTAGCTATAATCAAAAGCTTCATCCGTGTTGACATTCAGTTTTTTTTCGCAACAAGAAGTAGCTTTTGTTTTTCTCCATGTTCTAATTTATCTGTATACAAAAATTCATGCACATCGGTTCAGCGCTATAGGTGTGAAAATATAACAGACCAACTTACTATCACATTTATAATATTAGTTTAGAATTAAATTTTATAGATTAGAAATGTACTATGATAGGAAACTTTGTATATCAATTCTATGATTTACAGGCAGCTGTAGAAAGAACGATCAAGTAGAAGCGGGAATATGGGGCGAGAGACTCAGTTTCCGGAAAAGTCTAAGTCTGGGTTCCTAGTTGACTCTTAAGCTAAATAGATTTTGTTACGGCGTTATCACGCGTCTCGATTGCGGCGGTACTTCCTTACTTTTTTAATTTTATTCTGGCTATGACATTGAACTATTTACAAGAAAAAAAGAAAAACTCTAAAAAGTTACACTTCAGAGAAATATAAATAAGTAATTTGTAATATTATATAGGTCAGCTATATTTGAGCTTATTATATCTTCAAAGATAGACTTTATGGTTTTAGTCTTTAGGGAACCAAAGAGTTTTCATTCGGCAGAAAAAAACCATTACTTTGTATAAATTCGCAAAATGCTGTACGTTTTGCGTAATTCCTACTTTTATTCGCAGGAAAATAAAAAAAACATGCCCTGTTTTTAAAAAAATTCAAAAACCCATTTGATCCGCTGAATGCGCATGGAGAGTGGCAGAAACAAAGGGAGTTCGCGTGATTTCAGTGCCTTTGTTAAACTCTTATGGTTTTCACTTTTCTGTGCAAAACATAAATTACTTTTTCTAAAAGTAAAGTAGCCCATATAACTCTTTGCAACATTAGCTATTTGCCTGTGAAAGTCCCGTATCGATCTGTCCAGCCGTTTCATTGACAACAATAGACAGACAGCCAGACCAACAGACAGAGAGTTTTAAAATTGCGTTTGTGTTATAGGTATCGTATATAGTCCTATGCAATTGGTAAAAAACTAAGAAATTTCAATTCTATTTATACGTTTAGATATGGCAATGTGGTGGTCGCATGATAGATGTGCCGTGCTCCCGTGTGGGTCACGTCTTCCGCAAGTTCCTCCCCAAACGCTACGTTACACCTACGAGGTGGATAATATTGGATTCTACTGGTAAAGTAATTGTTTAAAGCGGTTAGAGTCTTTGCATTGCAAACAAACAATCCGTCCGATGTCAAAAACATAATAAATAGTAAGAACATAAAAAACATTCTTAAAATCCTATTCTTTAAACAACTCAAATTAATTTTTATTGTAATTTTAATACCTTGCCCTATTCTAGCAAATTTTAATTTAATTACTTCTCGTACGTTTTTACAATAAATTATGTATTTATAACTTAAGCAAAACGCAATCTACTAGAGCAGGGCTTCTTAAACAGTGGGTCGCGACCCTGGGGGTCGCGAGACTACTGAAAGGGGGTCGCAAAGATCTGATACTTTTCAATCATTATAAATCACAAATAAATTAAGCACAAACTTTGTGTCAAGTTTAATTAGACACAACAAATTAAGTGGCCTTTTATCTCAGGGCTGAGCTTTGGAAATGTAGTGTTTATATAATAAAATTTAGGCTAAGGCCTTATTATTCACGAGTTCAATTAGTTTTAAAGAAAATCCGTAACGCTATGTCAAAGTTGCCAAATTTTCGACATTTTCTCTTAGGAAACTCTGTTTTAATCTAAAAATAGTTAAAGTAAATTAATAATTACAAACAATGTAATTTTAATCAAAATTTATTATAAATTTAGCTAATCCCAGTTCGTTATATATTTCATAAAAAACATTCTTAGGTATTAGTTGAAGGGTCAAAAATTGAAAATAAATTTGTTATCATTTTCATAAAATAATTTTCTCGCGAGATTGTAAACAGTCAAAAGATCGTGAACTGAATATACTGTTTACAATTTAACGTATTATTTTAGCTTTATGTATTAGTATAAATATAGTGTAAATAGATCTCTATTTATATTATCTTACTAGCTGTAACTCGCTGTAATACAGTGATTTTCTTAAATTAAATAAAAACTATCCTATCTCGCAAGTTGAACCAAATTACACATAAATGCCAACTTTCATGAATATCGGTTGCCTTAGTACGAAGTTCACTTGGAACTTGAATAGTGACACTGGATTTTTATTAATAAATTTAATATCATATCTCATTTTATACTACATGTCAAATCTTATTTTGGTTTCCTCTATGGCCGTCTCTGTTCTATATCAGCATTAAAAGTAAATCAGATTTTTCATGTATCAATGTATTCTTGTTAATATACCCTCAGACAAAATTTTAAATTGAATTGCAGAGTGCACGGTCCGAACACAGTAAAGATATGAATTCCCTTTCACTTACGACACCTAAATAAGCGCATCTAACTTAACGATTGCTCCGATACCTCTTATGCCTTAATGGCAGCAATTTGAACCTTCGAAAAAGCAATAATTGTATATACAATTATTAGGTTAAGTAAACTTACGTCTACGTATTTTCAATTTATTGCGACAGATATAGATATAGATTTTCATAATTATGAGTACCCTTAGAGTATAGATGCCCGGACAGACTTCGTTCTATCAGAAGTCATTTTGTATATATATTTTTTCCACCAGGGGCAAACGAGGAGCCTGTTCACCTAAATATTCCTTAATTCCGCATTCAAATGTTTCTAGACGCAAACAAAAAATCATGTTAATCAAGTTACTTAGCCGTCGCTGAATGTACCGACTCTGCAACGTTCTAAAATCTTAAAATGTTCGCTGAAATGTAATATTAACTCATATCAGGCTCTAGGGTCGCCACTGTCCTTTGTAAAGTAGTTAGTATAGTAGTTCTTGTAATCTTGTGGAGCCGTGAACTCTGACTCAGGTGTGATATTAATATATAACATTGTTTTTGACAATCAATACAAGATATCGGTTTATTGGTAAAGCTTTACAATATGATACACCAACAAACTGCATGTATGATTGCCACGTAAATTTTGATTTAAAAAATATTCCTATTTCTGGAATACAAATAGCCGGAATTACTGTCCTAACAGGTGTGTTTCGTTAAAGGCTTTTATACGTCGTGCGCAAAATACATGTAGATTGCTTGTAAATTAATTATTGTTTACCGCGGGGAAAGGAGTTCCGATGTAACGATACTAAACTGTGCTATTATCTATATATATAAAAATTAATTCCTATTTCCCTTCGTCACGGCATCCCATGTGAACAGCTGGACCAATTTTGCTTATTCTTTTTTTTTGTTGTGTTGTGTTTTCTTATGAAAGAAAAAATTAAATAAATTTCGCGGAAAATTAAAAAAATTAAAAATACCTGATCACTATTTTAATATATTTCTAATGGAACCTATGGGCTTTTGACAATTTAAACTTTTAATGTAACTTTATGGAGTTTGACATAACATTGACAGATGGCGTGCTGTAAATGCAAAATAAAAGAAACACTTTAAAACCTATTTAAAGTTGTTTCATCAAGGGAAAGCAATGTCTCGTGCAATGTAAGAATAAAAGGTATAAATTGCTAAACGTTTAACCTATAAAAGGATTTTTTTATTCAGTCTTTTACGGCAGATTGAGTTTAACTCGGCCTTGACACAATCAATCTTTTTCCTTGCACCATTTTAAGAAATAAGTAATACATTTATATTTATTTATAGTCCAGTAACATTAGGTATTGATCATAAAGCTGGATTCGGGCGATGAATGATATATATGTAAATATCAATGGGTAGGGAAACATCCCCAGGTTATGATATCAAAATGTTTGAGCTGTACGTGCTTAGAAAAAATTATAATTAACTAAAAACTAAGTACATAAAAACTGCTTTTGTCGAAACTACTTCTAGCTTTACACTTATATATGTATAGTAAATGACAATATGTGGCAAAGTCAAAAACTTTATTCACATATTTTTTTTTAAAGTACAACTGTGAATGTAATACGCATAAGATTTATGACTTAAAAATTAAGTGCACGAGGATTCCTTGCGGCTTGCACTAATAAGAGCACACAACAAACTCAATCGGGTATAAATACTCCAATAACATTGTATCCAATGGAAATGAGTTTTTCTAAACACATGAAAAAAGAACAAAAAAAGCACTTAGCCTTATAAGGGGTACAAATAGTAGAACAGGTAACTTTTTTTTTAACTTTACAACTTTTCAAATTACCTGATAACTTATCTTAAAGCTCAACTTAAAAAGCTTTACTTGTCTCTAAAGCATATGTCCATGGGCGTCGGTAGTCACTCAGGTCAACCACCCGCCCTTTGTCCATTATTATACTAAAACAAAATGCTAAATATTTTTCTATACTAAATATAGTATTAATAGAGACATATTGGTTTTTTCCATATAGCGTAATCTAAAAGCAGAAGGTGACCTATCACGAAATTTCGAAAACCGCGTGAGGTACAAAGATGATATTTGTCAATAAGGTAGTTTATTCTTAGTAGACATCCGATAAGATCTGATTTTTCGAAAGGTCTATTCTATGGACGTCTAAAAGCACTCACAAGTAAAATTTTACTCGAACAAAGTCGAGGGAAACAGCTAGTATTAATATGTAACCAATATATCTGCAAGACAAAACAACTCTGCCCTCAGGACCTACATGACATCATCATATTAAGCGATACATTCGAGAAACACCTAGAAGATTTAGAAGCCGTGTTCGACCGCCTGGAAATGGGTTCTTAAAGTCTTTGGAACATTGAAAACTTTGTGCAGTTACAAAGTCCCCGGCCACACTATGTGTTCATTGAAATGACCATTCAAATGAAACTATGTCTGGCTCTGGTATCACGACATTATACATATTAGAAAGGGTTAACTTGTATTCAATGCCTTGCAATTCTAACATGACGATATCGTAATACAAGATCTATATGAGATAAGATTGTGCTGCTAACAATGTACATCGACTACTACAGTCGGATTCCCGTCGTCATATCACGGACGGTTATCAGTATTAGGTTAATTGAATACTATAGAGGAACAATATTCATAATGGTAGCTAAATAGTGCGAGGATGGAAGGGGTAGACTAAAATCTGAAGGGTTTCCCAACTCTTATCCTTTTTCTCCTCTCCATCTACCTTTATATCCTTTTCCTCCATCCCTTCCTTTACTAATTAGAAGTAGCGCCACGCTTGCAGTTCTTTTAGTCTGCTACCGAATTGGGACGTCGAGTCCGAAACCCAGTACCTCTTTCTCACATAAGATCGGCGTGAAGTAACGACAATGCTGTCACGTCAAGTGATTGTATTGTTGTCGCGTTTCGTTCGGTTTGTGAGAGTTACCGATGGCCTAAACCCCTCTTTAAAGACCGGCGAAGCATCTGCGAGCCTTCTGGCGGTACAGATGTCCATGGGCGTCGCCTATTACGTGAGTTATCTTATACACATTGCATTCGGTTAGTCACAGTAGGGCAAAACGTCCTCATAATGTTGATATAAAATACATTCAAAAATAAAAATTACCGATAAAAATGATTTTAATGTAAATGAAATTTCTGAGCTGAATAAATGAATACAACATCTGGACCGACACGAAGCGCAACACCTGCTTCGTAAAAAGGATAAAAAAGGGCGTGTGTGCAAAGTAAACGCGTTAGAAGCAAATTTAAAGGATAAGATAGTTTTTATGAACTTTTGAATTTTAAATCTTCAAATGTTCAAAAAACATTACATCATCATCATGTAACCATTAAATCCGGTAGTATATTATAATCTCCCATATAACACAGTAGATTTGTACCGCGTTATAGGAAAACGCGACGGAGGAATATTCTCATATAACGCTCTTGTACAACCCATATAACGCTTTATGTACAAATGATTCACGATTCTCGTTAAAGGGGCCTTAAATAGACTATTAAGAAAACAATATGTTATGAACGAAATATGCATGTTTTATTAAAATCAAACTAAAAATATTATATATAAAAATACTTATGAATATGTAACTAAAAAAATATATATTTTTTTAGCAATACAATTGACACACGTGCACAGGTAGGAAACTAATTATGACATATACTACTATACATCTACTACAATAATCATTTTTAATTTCACAGTATAGAAATATAACGTGGGAAATCCCCGCGTTATCTGAGGGAATACCGCGTTATACGAGTACCGTGTTATAGGGGTTATTACTGTAATTGCGTATACACCTATTTTTAATGTTTTCAATTTTGTATTAACATTTCAATATATTCATTGTTTGTATTTAAAGTTCAGGCAGGGTAGCTTCAGATAAACTCAGTATTAAAATTATTATCTCAACCGCCCCAGATGATCATTTCTCAGCTGTTCGAAGGTTATCGGAAAACCATTACACAAACATTACCTTGGATTAAAATTCGGGGCTAGCAAATTGATTTTTTATAATTTACTAGCGGACCCGGCAGATGTTGTCCTGCTCAAATGTAAGCTATCCTATCTTTCAAGTTGAATCAAACTGCACGCGGTCAGCAAATTTTATTAAAATCGGTTAAGTAATTCAGGTGTCCATCGCGGACAAACAACGTGACGCTTAATTTATATATAGTAAGATGTAAAAATAAAGATTAAAGGCAAAGAACCTCAGCATGGCTTAAACGATTTTAAAAATCGCCTAACAAAGTTCGTGAAATGGTCACTTTGAGAGGTCCAAATATATAGAGGTATAAATCCGATAGGTCACAGAAACATGAAATTTCGAAAATCGCGGGACGTGTAAAGATAAAATTTGTCTAGAAGACAGTTTATGATTAGTAAACATCCGATTATCCGACTAAGAACGGATTATCCGATGGTGCCTGGTTAAGGAGGTCTGAAAGCAAGTTAATTTTTACACGAACGAAGTTGCGAGAATCAGCTATCTATACTACTGACTTTTAAAGCCGTACAAAGACCTCAATGGCTAAATGGTTAAAATGACTGTATGGAACCCGGTTCAAAGCTCGATTCCACTTTGCAGCAGTAGCTGCACCCCCTTCAGCAGAAACTGTGAAAATACGGTAACTTTTCGGTTTATATATTCTGATGAAAATGCTAACATAAATTTCAGCAGTTAAAGAAAATCAACACAAGTTACTGAATAAAGCTCGTTTTTAAGGCCCGCGACGCATCTGCTTGCGTTCTGGTCGTGCAGATGTCCATGGGCGCCAATAGTCACTTAGGTCATGAACCGCCTGCTCGTTTACCTCATGTAGTATTAAACAAAATAAAGTCGTGTTAGAATAGACTTAAATATAAAAGTATTAATTTCAAAGACATTTGCCTGCTGCCTGTTCGTTTGCCTTGTAACATAAAAAAAAGTAAAAATAATCATTCGATATACGTATTCTGCTGAATCGCTATTCACTTTGTAGCTATCCGATATCTACCTGTATAATAGTCTTCCTCTTCTTAGCGTTACCCCAGTCTAGTACCAGGTTCCGCTTAAAGTACTGAGGATGTAGCTGTGGGGTGAGTAAGGATGACCAACTGCCATCTGACGTCATCCCCGGAACCCCCACAATCTCTGCAATCTCACGACTAATAGCACTCAGTGACATAAATCGGGATCCACTATTTTACGTGGTTCCCGAAACACGGAGAGGAGGTCAAATACTTAAAAACCGGTGTTAGAATGGGTCATTCGTCTATCATCTGGCTGCGGTAAGACTGCTTAACTTTGCGATCGATTTAAATGCCGACAACTGATTGAGCTATGAGCTCTGCCAGATGCCCGCGACTTCATCCGCTAAAAATTAGTTAAATGAAATAGATTCAATTTTAGGGTAATAATATATAGCCTATAGTCTTTCTCGATAAACGGGCTATCAAACACTGAAAGAAATTTTCAAATCAGACCAGTAGTTCCTGAGATTAACGCGTACAAGCAAACAAACTCTTCTGCTTTATAAATTACTACGTCGATTTTAATGTAAAAAATTGTTAAAAAAATGTACCCATGGTACATTATGGTCCATAACATCTCAATTTTTTAAATAGCTCATTATGTCCCACAGCTGGGCAAAGGCCTTCCCAATATAAAATAGTACGGTTAAAGTTTAATTACAAGTCGTGAATAAAATATAGTCAAAACAAATACCTCGTTAGAAATTCAACGCTTTCCGTATCATCCACCAGAACTTTACATTGTCTTATAAATCGACAGCTGCGGTTGGGCAGAATTAATTAAGTTCCTTGTTAAGGGTAAATTAAGTATATTTTGTGTAAGACTTGAAGAACTTATTTCTGTATTTTTAAATTGGTTTAGGAAAGTCATTTAAGGGGTTTCGTGAAAAAAGGCTTTTATATTTATAACTCTTTACTAACGGACTTGGCAGACGTTGTCCTGCCCGAATGTTGGATTACTTACTATTCATTACATTCTATTATCCTATAACATTATTTCCCGTTCCCGCACCAATCTCCGTTCCCGTAACTGTTCCCGGTCCCGGTCCCGGTCCCGTTCCCATTCCTGTTTCATTTCCTTTTCGCTTTGCTATTCCTTTTTTATTATAATAAACCTTGTCCTAATAACAACGAAAACATCAAAAAAGTGATTTTCCAATAATGTACATCCTTAAACAGAACCTTTGAGGGGATCAGCTATATCTATTCAATTAATATAATTAAAAGGAGAAACATTTTAATTACTAGAAAATTATAATGCCATAATGGTGCGATTGGCAAGGATTTCCTGGAATTAATCCTACGGCGTCTTTGTGGAATATACTCCGGTATTTCCGAACCAATACGACTTAATGATAATATTAAAATGGTTATTTCGGTTAAATTTTACAAGAACCAGTAAAGGTTAATACCTTCTAGTAATTATAAAAAAACCTGTGTAAGAAGGTCTCCCTCTTCCATAAGAAGTTATGGTAAGTACATTTTTTATAGTAAAAAGTTATTTTTACATAATTATACAATTTAGTTTAACATGCTGTGTATTGTATAAGTGTGAAGTGACCGGGTCACAGCGAGAGCTACTTAACCTAGTGATCGACTCAATTGCCAACCACTGATTAGGCCACGACCTCCTCTATTTTTGTTTTAAATTTAATCCTCCTCTCTCTTATTTTTTTATTATTGTATTAAAAACAAAGAGTACAGTAATTCATAAAAATTAGATTAACTTTAGTTTAAAACCTAAACCAGTCAATTTTCCACTTAGATATAAGTAACTACTACAAAAACGGAAGAGTAAACACAGAATATTTTCTCTCCGAGTTTTGTACTGTTACTTTAAATGTTCATTGAATTTATTTAAATTATATTACATTAAAGAAATATTCATATAAGTAAATTTAATACTATATCTACTATTAAATTTTATTTTTTTACATATATATTACATACTACAAGAATTGCTCACAACGAAATTGGTAACTCCGAAATTGAGTTGAGGAAGTTAGCGAGTTGTGGGCAATCGATCCTTGTTAACGCGCCGTTAAAATTATTTCGTACTTTCCGATTGGTATGACAGCGTTAATGGATTTATGAACATTCGCGTTTCTTTGGAAGTCGCCATAATATTTTTAAGCAATTCCAATTACTCAATTACGTTTAAGCCCTTAGTAGCTACATTGAAAATTTTTAGATCTGGCTACTTGAAAGCAATATAATAAAAAAATTGTTAAAATTTTGAAAACGGAACTCTTTACCGATAATACTGAGTATATAATTAATACGTTTGTCATTTGTTTTACCGTTTGGCGGCAAATTGAAAATAGTCTGTGTAACGTAATCATGAACTTAGAACAATGTCATGGATTTCCGCAAAGTAACTCCTGATTCTATCAGTTATAAGAAGCTATATTTTGAAGTACAACTATAGGAAAGATCCGAAAACCGTAATTTACACTTAAAAAAATTTGCGTTGACTTTGTCAAATTAAAAAAAAAAACTTATAAAAAGTGTAAATTCTAAAATGAAGTATTCGCGATGGTATGGAACCATGTCTCTGACTCCTCTTGCCCGTTTTATTTTATTAATGTCGTGTTTATTTTTTCCTTCTATGTTTTGACTATTACATTATTATCTGTTCTCATATTGTATTTCAGGAATACTTTTTAGGTATGACTAATATTCCCTTTTCCCCTCCTACTAAGCTTAAATTGAAAGCTTGTATTAGGAGCGAGTGCGACAATACTCCGACGGCTTTATTGCACAACTGAAGTAAAAATGTTGCACAAAAGGTGAGCTTAATGCTAAAAGCATTTTCTACCAGCCTACCTAAGACGTCCAAGAAAAAAAAACCAAAAAAAAATGTGCAAGTGGGTGAGGATATGTATAAAGAAAAAAATAATAATAAACAGCCTATCTGTAACTAAATACGTAATAATATAAAGAAATATAAATTAAGGGATATAAAAATAATGAACATGCAAAAGAAATAAAGAAATAATTTTTTTTGATATTTCTTTTACAGAATTCTGACATAGTTGTCTTATTGGAAAGTGGTTGTTTAACCATGGACATGTCGTTGGAGAACAGATTCAATTACCAAGCGCCAATTGTAAAAAAATATGCCGACGCCATTGCCAAGGAGTGTCCTTACCAAAATAAATTTATTTAAATTTACGTATAAAAAACATACCTGGATCAAATTTTAAAAGCTATTTTTTAGAGTTGACATAAACTTAGTGTATTTACAATTTGCTTAAACTAAAGTCTTGAAATTACATTTACAATTTGAAAGATATGTGGTTCAAAAATATATATAAATATCTTTTCTTAACAATTTAAATTATTTTAATCGAGTTCCCTAGATGTTGAAAGTTTCGCCGCCACATGTAACAGCCTAGATTAATGGTAAAGCGCCTTGGTTCCCAAGAAGACGCATTTTCGTTGGGCAACGAAAACATTTTTCTTAATTTTCGTGCAATTTATTTCATCTTATGTGCACCTGGAAGTATAAGTTTCTACGAAATTAAGACATATGTGTACACA
>JANCMC010028223.1:0-73174 GCA_024363005.1 Charaxes varanes | reverse complement strand
CACCCGGTTGCAGCCAGAGCAACTTAACTTAGTGATCGACTCAAATGCCGACCACTGATTAGGCCACGACCTCCTCACTTTTTACAAACGTCTTGTTACCATTAGCTCCCAGTAACTATTTAACCTTTTATCAGTACGAATGTTTTTTATTGCTTCTGGTTATTTACTGACACTTGAATAAGGTTCAATATATTTTTATTAACTTTTCTACAAACGGATGAAACATCAAAGTACAGTCAACTCACAACATAGCTTGCGGGCAACTCTTTGAACATTTTCAATAGGCAGTGTAGTTGTAGGTTACGCTTTTTTTATTTAATTAATTAATATTAATTTATACAGTGCAGCGAGTATAATACAGCTCACTTTTGAATAAGCTGTCAGGGTTTGAAATTAGACACAAAATATCTATATGTATATGATAATATCTTTATGTTTTATCATCTATATATATGCATATAAATAAAATAAAAGAGTCTGTTTGTATCATCAGAATAAACTTATATCACTTTGGATATGACTTTTAGTACGTTACTCATGACAAAAACACATTTTTTTTTCTACCTGTCTATCTGTCCTTTGGTTTCTTCGATACGGCAGGAAAGCTTACGACGGGGCTTCACTGGCAGTTAGATTATTTATTTATTACAAGGGGCCTGAAAAGTATTGTTATATGTCTTTTTGTATTGTAAATGATTAAAGAACAATGATCACTACCAAAAATCTGCTCTAGTATTTTGTAATTTAAGGTCTAGTTAAGAAATAAAACTGCCAGATTTGCCTTCCCTGGCCAAGGTCAGACGATTCTATCTTTGGCAGCGAAAGATTAATAATAGACGAAGCCTTCAATTCAAGAGGATTTAAAATAGCTTGAAAGATCCAAAAGTGCACGATTCATTTTTAATAGGGTATTTCTTGTTTCTGGTGTAATGAAAATGATTATAAAAAAAAAACTTAATCTGTGGTAATTTTTTTTTAAAGAACAGAAGATGTTTGACCGGAATTCCAAAGTATTTTGATAATATCCTGCATCTGTTTTTATTTTATTTTACGTTGTACATTTTAATACTTAGAGGGAAATATTAAAAAAATCCTCAAACATCGTATATGCTACGAAAAAAATAATAATAATCAAGTATTTATTTACTTATGAAGAGATACAATTTTATTGAAATACCCAGAGGGCTTGCTAGTTGAGTGGTGTCATACCAAGGGGGAGAGGGTTCGGTGGATCGAAATTTTGGCAACCTGTGACAAGGACGTGAGGAGGATTTAAAAAATCGTAAAATTCGTGTGACATATGAATGACCCCTAAGGGGCAAGCGCGTCACCTTAGATCATTGACAAATGCAGTACCAGAAGGCTTAAAGATGCGTTGCCGCTATTGTAAAGTAAATGGTAAGGCCCTTTTATTCTTTTAAGGCATAAAATTAGAAATAATTTTATAGTTAGTTTATACTTTAATTATATTATATAAATAAAGTATAAATTTGTCTTTTGAATGATATTTTTTTACTGATAATCAAAATGAAATTATTCAAAGTTTTCCCATAGCTTATCGTTTTCAAAACGTGAGTTTTCTTTAATTAAATTATTAGATTTACAATATAATTAAATAAGCTAATATACATATTTTATAAAACTTATACTGGAAATTTAACATACGTACTTAAATATAAATTATAATAATCAGTTAACATTGATTGATTAATTTTATTTAAATGTTCGTGCAAGTATTGGTTCTTTTGGGAAATCTGAAAGGCCGCGCAACTGAGATTTTATAGCAAAGTAATTAAATTGTGTCGTAATGATTTAGTGTTTAAAGTAAACACAGAAGTTGCTTATTGTTTGCATCTTAATGTTATCTAGTCTGATAAGAAAAAACAGAATCAATTGTTACATATTTTATCTGAGAGGAAATTTTATATCTTATATACGTCCATTCATCTATTTTGTTAATCTTCCGTATAAATGATTGTCAAAAATAAAGAGCTTTATTTGTTCAGTTGGATTTTTCTTCTCATTTGATTTTTATAAACTATTACGACAGACCATTAAATTAGGACAATTATTTTTTTTTTCAAAAGGAATACTTAGTAATCGGCGCCTTAAAATAATGGCGAGCAACATTAATTTTAGTCGCTGACTATAATATAAAAGGCGCTGGTATTTCATTTCAAACGAAGTTGTATTAGTTGAGATTATTTTTGTCTTACTCATATATAATCGGGACAATAATACAGGGGCGGATTTGGGGGAGGGCAACCGGGTCTACTGCCCTGGGGCTTCCACGGTGAGAAATTAAAAAAAAATTAAAATCATGTTATTACTAACTCCTAGTACTCCTACTATTGGCTCTTCCTATCTACTACTCTTCTACTGAGAATGATTATATTAATCATCAATGATTTTTCGTGAAAATCATTGACACCTCTAGAAGGCTCGCAGATGCGTTGCCAGCCTTTAAAGAGGGGTTTAGGCCTCCGGGTACTGTCACAAACCAAACGAAACACGACGACAATACCATCAGTTGACGCGACAGCATTGCCGCCACTTCACGCCGATCTTATCTGACAAAGAGTACTGTTGCCTGGACGCGCCGGCCTAATTCGTCTGCAGATCGAAAGAATTGCAGGCGTGGCGCTACGTCTAATTGAATTTTATGTGTCTAAACTTATACCGTTACTTGTGACTGAGTCGCCATATACTTGGGACTTTACCTGTTGACTGTGAAACAGGCCCAACACTATTTATTACGTGAAACACATATTCAAATCATAGTGACAGCTATACTAAAGTCAGTTGAGCTTTAGTATCGGTGCAGTGTAGACAAGTGATTTATTTGCCTAATTTACATATGTTGTGCGTTCGTTGCATACAAACAACTGCATGATTATGCACGCCTCTAAAGTTGACGTCCGTTACCTGGCATCTCTGATGTGCTGTGTTGCATAACTGTTGAATATATTTAAATCTATTTTAAAGTGCCTTTATTGTTAGATAGGGCTTAATAAACATTTATAGTCTTTCCTAAACTTATTTATATCTTTTTTTTTATATATATATTACGAGGGGCAAACGGGCAGACGTTCACGTAAGTCCTTCTGTCTCCTGACTATCGATGCCCATGGACATCTGCACCACCAACAGGCTCACTGATCTTTAAGGAGGGGTTTGGGCCACCGGAAAGTCTTACAAACCTAACGAAACGCGATTACAATACCATACTTGACGTGCTGACATTGCCGCCACTTCACACCGATTTTATGTGAGAAAGATGGAAAATCTGTGTATGTCTATTGTTAAGTACCTGTCAGTTTACTTTGCTGTCATATATTATGTTGAATACTCATATATTGTTTATGTACTTATCCTCCTTCTTATTTCTAGCGTGATCCTGGTCCGTGGGGAGAGTTAAGATGACCGATTACCGTCTGACGTCATCCCCGAAAGCCCGCAACTTCACGACTTATATCACACGGTGATATTAATGGGGTCCCATTGTTTTACGTGCCTTCCAAAACACGGAGGAGGTCAGATATCAAACATAAACCAGTGTTAGAATGGGTCAACCAACTTACATAGCGATTAAACCACGAGCTCCTCATGTTTATGTACTTATCACCCACTAATAATAATTCATTGCTATCAATCATCGTTTCTAATGTTTTGAAGAAACGGTCGCGTTTTTTTCCAATAATCTTCAGTACCGGGTTCAGTGTCCACTGAGGTGCGTGAAAGAACTATCCAGGAATAAAAAAAGGGTACAATAAACTGTGTTACTGAATAGATAGATATCTATGGAAATATATCTGATATATACCGAAATATAGTATATTTGGTATTAAGGATCTGCTTGTAAAAACATCTAAATGAGGAACTGCTAAACTGAGGAAACGCATTATTGGGTTATTTTGTAGGTTAATTGGTCAAATGAGAACTATCCGTCCAAGTCAAATAGCATATAATTGACATAATCTAGCTATTCCAAACATGGTGGGTTTGTAACATATCTAACTGTATTTCGCAATAAGATCATTAGTTTTATCTGTTCCTAGGTAAACTGGGTCTTTATAAACTGAGGCCTTATTTTATCAGATAAAGGGCCTTAGGAGTAAATATTTCACTATCTTATGCATTTATTTATAACTAGCGGACCCGGCAGACCACATCCTGTCCGAACGTTAGGCTACTTCCTATTTACTTCTATTATTCTATATTATCCCCGTTCCCGTTCCAGAGAGACGTTTACATACATATCTCGACTAATGTTACTATCGTGTACATCAGTATTAATACGATACTAACGTTAATCCATGGTATAAGAGTGTAGAGAAGTGTTTTTTTAGACTTTATCAGGCAATTTTTAAAAATTTTTTCTACGCAAGAACCATCCTCGTGCTTCAAGGAATGTTATAAAAATAGAAGTATCGAAATCGGTTCAGCTGTTCTCAAGATTTGCGCTTAACAACAGATTTTGGGATTCATTTTTATATATATAGATTACATTATTTAAATATTTACCTACTTTAATTTGTTCAGTCTCTTTTATTATTTATTTCTCTATTTTAGCGTTGTTTACGCATAGACTACATGACAATTTGACCACTTTCTCTAGATATGACATGCATGATTGTCTTAAAAGTGTATTATTCTGCCCATAGCTTTGTTTTTATCTCTTCTAAAACCACTTCTTAGGCGTTCCTTATTCCTACAAGAATATTATACGATAAAATTATTGTACAATAAGATTGAATGGCGCTTTGAATCCAAACGATCAATGCACAATAATATGGACGGCGCTGTGTTTATACTATAATGCTAAATACTATAACTTTTAGATTATCTTTGTCCGCCATTGTTGTACGCGCATCTGTACTCCACGTCAATACATAAATACAGACTGAAAAGCAAGGCGCTGTAATGATCCTATACGATACAATGGAAAAATATGGTTTAATATAAATTAAACTTGCTCATATATACAAACAGTATACATACATGTACACACATATAGGTATATACATATATTCATTAATTTATTTATTATTTATTTAAAATGAACTTTTATAGCTAAACTGCCACACATACTTGCTGCTTTGCTTTAATTTAATTTATAATGTAAAATTTAATTAAAAATATTAATTGTCAAATATATATTATGTGCCGTTATACATGGAATTGAAATTTTGAGATTTAAATAAGCATATAGTACGCAAATCTAAAGATTCTGGCTGATTTTCGACCACAAGGCGATATCTAGCATAAATTATTTTGAAATAAATTCGGTGGTTTTTTGTATTTTAAGTTATGTCCTATTCTAATAAGAGTTGATGCTGTCCAATATACATATTTCATTAAAAAGTTTGCTGGTTGAAATCCGGCCACAAATCTTTGCATTTGTGCGATATGCTTATTTAATATTTATATATACATATAAATAATTCTTTGTAAGGATTCCATTGTTAAATTAAACAATTAATATAAATACGGTCTTCCTGACCACGCTTTGACAGAAATTTATATTAATGATGAGCAAGTCGAAAACGCGAGGAGAATGAAGAATGTATTTACGAAATATAACATTCGAAATGTTTCTAGATGCATACGACCGTATATACGGTACTTAAGACGGTAAAAAACATTTGTTAGCTGGAGCCACACACAGCTCAGTGTTTGTACATTTTTGTCCTTGAAGACTACAAAGTTCTACAAAACTGCGCAGCTACACAAAGTCCCCGGCCACACTACATGATCATTCAAGTGAAAGAAAGAAAGAAGGAAAGAAAGAAAGAAAGTAAGAAAGAAAGAAAGAAAGAAAAAAAGAAAAAAAGAAAGAAAGAAAAAAAAAGAAAAGAAATGATCATTCAAATGAAGGTATGTCTGGCTGGCTGGAGAAACCGGAAATCTTCTTCTTCATCTTATTAACGCAGCCAGTCTTTTGGGAACCTACCCCACCTACTCCGACGTGGATCCGCTGTTTTAGTGTTTTTTCTTTTTTTGTATATATTTTTAACATGCTCCTTTCTTTCTGTCATGTTTTTCAGTTTAATTTAAAATTAGTTTACTTATTATGTATATAGTTTATATTTTTACTAGAAAGATAATTTTTATTAGCGAACTTTTAAAAATCGAAGATCTAAGGAACAGAGGACAGGGACGTCTTTGGTATGAACGGTAGGTATACTAACAGCTTGCATCGTAGAGGTGTAGGTGATAAAGTCTTACGTTCATAATTCTGCATTTGAGCTGTCCGGCCTGGCATTCGCCGTTAAACACCGGCGGCTCGGGTAAGCACTCCACCATGCGAATGTTGTCCACTAAATTTGGCACAATAAAAAAATATAGGAGGTTGTGCGAATTCTGATATTTTTATAAAATAATACATTATTAATGTATTAAATTATTATTAAAACCTCACGCACACCAATGCCAAACGATTTACACACACATGTATATTTTTTATTTATATTTATAGGATGGTGTCCAAGCGTAGTCATGACAAAATAATAATGTATTTTGTTATCAATTATGACATTTAATGTGATAAAATTGACAAATTTCGTTGAATTAAGACTAAAAATTTTGCATTATTATTTGCTTTAATTTAACAAATCTAAACATATGTGGCTGAATTTCGATTTACAAGCGACAATTTTTTCGAATTTGAATTGAAATGAATTCGAGTGTGAGTTTGTTGCAAAAGTTAATCTCAAGCGTTTATTTTTTCCAGAAGAATGCCAATTGCCAGATAATCCAGACAGACGAAACCCAAAATTTTTATACACACAAAAGACGACTTCAAAATTGAAATTTGTAACTAAATAATTCTGATTTAATGTAATTTATATTCGAAAGTATATAAATTAAATTTCATATTACATTAAAGAAGAAAATTTTTCAGATTAAAATTAGAAATTGTCTAGAGTATACTAATTTAGTGTTCCGAGTCTGGTGCAAAATCAGCCAATCTTCTTCTTCCTAGCGTTATCCCGGTGTAGTACTACCAGGGTCCGCTTAGATTGCAATCTAATTCGATTTCGCTGTGGGGCGAGTTAAGATGACCGATTGCCATCTGACGTCATCCTCGGAACCCCCACGATCTCTACAACCTCTCAAATTTTTAACATATTTTCGCCCATAAAAGTCAAGATCATAGACATAGTATACATATGTTATTTAGTTACACTAGTGCTAAGTATGTTGATTATACAATTAATATTCATAAAACATTGTATTCTTTTATGGTTTATGAATAAGCGATGCTGCTTCAGCTTAGCACAGATAGCGCTAAAAGAGAAAAATTTGTTTTAATTTGTAAAAAACTTGCAAAAAAAAAATAATAATAATAAGTGGCCCCTAGCTCGTCAAATCAAGTTTATATAAAAGGGTTCCGTATCTAATATGTGATAAAGGTATTTGTTAAATTTAACTTCAAGTCCAATTTTGCTCAAAATAATTTTCCTAACGACTTATGACAAAACAAAACTGTAAGAGTTTCTTGTAGCTTATATTTACAAAAGAAAAATATTTGTGTATAACAGGCGGCTGTTACCTATAACACAGGCATTAAGTTGTCTACCTTACGAACAGACGCCCGTGTCATATAGTCCTATATATTTATTTATTTTTTAATGTATATAATATTTCTTCACTTCATTTTAATTTGTAATGAGCGATTCTGTCAAAAACGAAGAACAGAAGAAAGACAGAAATGTTCAAGCGTCAGCTATATTATTTTTCACGTTATAGAAAAATGTAGAATTTTTAAATATCCTGAATCTTTACTTCTTTTCTCTGTTCATCTATCTGACTCTGTATTTTTAAAACATAGAAGCAGATTAACCTAGCCAAATGAATTTGATAGATTTTATCCTTGTATGAAACATTGCTATTTTTGTAATAAATTTATTGAGTCGATAAGCACACAACGACTAAAGCCTACACACAATATCTCATATTAAACGTTGAGAGTTCAATTCAAATTTACTGGGTAAACTGTCAATCGTCCCAGCATTAGGTGCGGCTGCACCTCGAAGTCTATTTACTTTGAAACTGTGAGCTGAACCGGTTCAAAGCTATTTTGTGTGTCAGTTTTCAGTCTGTAGCTTATCCAGCGCTGGACGAGCGGTCGCAAGCGCGGCCGACTGCGGCGAAACTACTTCCATCGTTGACGTATTGGGAGTTTAAAGAGCTATCATTTTAAATCCTTAAAGATGGCGATAACTACTTTTTTTTTAAAAGAATATTATAGGTATGTCTAATATTCCCTTTTCCCCTTCTACTAAGCTTAATTAGGAGATTTGTTATCTGTTTATTTGTTGTTCTATGGTTAGACACTAACTCTCTAGTATTACTGAACATCGCATCTACTCGAAAAACAATAATTTTAATATAAAAATCTATTTTATGTTAGTTTAAGTGATGTCATATTCTGTTTGTGTGTCATAAATAAATAAATTACAAAAGGAAATATTGGTATTGATAAAAAAAAATCGTTTTCAAAGTTGTGCCTCCCTGCCACAAAAAAGGTCCCATATAAAAATCCAAACAACTCATCACAGACTTAAATTGTTTTTTTTTTATAATGAAAACAAAAAATCATGAACATGATCACTCGACGTATAAATAGCTACGATTCAGTCCCATTTACTTCATATTACACAAAAAAATTAATTGCGTACATTCAATGCCAAAAATTATTATTATTTCTCTTTAGATTGGGCTCGGAAATAACCCACTCACTATACCCTAAATGTTTAATTTTCAGTTTTGGACATCTATCTTATAAATAGCGAAGAGTCTTATAATCTATATCTATATTTTAAATTTTCGATATTCCTTCCGTCTCTCGCGAAATATTGAAACTTCTTTCTGTGAATCGGATCTAGAATTCTTTTAACTTATAAACAATAATCAAGGAATAAAAAATCTATTTTTAAAGACCTAATATTTAGTTAACTTTGAGTATTCGATTAAAGTCATTGCGCGAGCAAGCGAAAGCGAGCTATGGAGTGTAGCATTCTGGGTGTAAAGCTCGCCTACAGAGTAAAAAATACAACACTATGCTCCAAAACACAAATCGCAGATATGTATTAAATTAGTATAAATAGTTCCTATATAATGGAAACAGTCTTCGTTCAGAAATTAAAAGCTAAAAAGTTTGACCCTCTAGCGTTACTTTATTTTCTAGCGTTATCTAAGGATCTATCTCGTGAATGTGGAGGGCATGACCTGTGGCGTGAATTCGCACCGTCAATTCACGGCAATAATGAGGAGCCGCCATAAAATAAATAAATTGATTCGTCTATTTTGTCAAACTAACGTCATCTCATAAATAATTCACTCTGGCCGGCGATAAGCGATTCACTCGTAGAACAGTCACCTAAATTTAACTCCTTTGTCATTGTAAAACGGACAATGTTCTCTCGAAAACTAATCGAACATTATAAAAGGAGAATTTACATTCCAAATAACAAAGCTCGAGTGCTCCTCGTTGCGGAAGTTAGATTGAACTCTTTGTTGTGTTTAGCCACCCAGCACATAGACGAATACGTAATCACTTCGAATAGGGGATGCGCACTGTTAGAATAGAAGGTAATGTATTTTAAATAAATATAAAATCTATGTGTTTGTATGTTCTTTATAGATTCTAAAATGGTTCGAATTTTTGCTTATTAAAGAACAGGCTCGACCGTTAGAGCACTATGAACATTTATGCCTTCAATCATATAGGCATAAAAGCAGAAAATTGCAAAGAATCTGACGTCATAAAAAATTACTTTTCGAATTACGAATGCTACAATAGGGCATTTTGGAGCATTTCGACAATAATGTGAACATTACACACATATACAAAGGTTTCTGTATTAAAACAAAGAGAAATCGCGAAGCGGCCATGGCGATCACTGAGCGATCGCCCGTCGGCCTCCGTAACAGAGTTACGTATCTCGTGGAATGTCAGATTCCCCTGACGGAATATCCGTGTGTATATAATGTTAACATTAACATCGGAAAGCTGTTAAATGCCCCATTTTAACATTCCTGACGCGAAAAAGAATGTCAGCCTCTCTCGACGGAATATCACTCACTACAGTGCAAGCAACAATTTCGAGAAGGAAAAAAGATACATGCGTTAGTGTAAAGTGTAACCAAACTGCATAATCGCCAAGTGAATAAAGTAACGCCAACATTGAGATAGGATATTACATTATATATAGACCTGGCTGATAAATATAAATAAATGAAAGAAAAAGATCTTATATTTCTTACTAAATTGCTAACTAAAACTATTTTCTATACAATAAGATTAATTATCTTTCTAGGCTAGCAAGAACCCTTCGTTGTTACGAGGTGAAGGCCTAGTATACAGATTTTCATTTGTCTCGGCTGTTTGCTATTTTCAACCATTGTTCGCCAGCTACTTGTATCATGTCATCTGTCCGGCGGATAGTCGGTATATCTCTTTCTGGTCTACTGATAGTGTATCGATTCCATGTTACGCAGACTATGGTGACTTTTAATTCTTCCAGTAACAATTGACTTTTTCTCCTTTTGCAGTAAAGTTCGTTCTAATTTATTAATTAAAAATCAGTAATGAAAGATAATGTTAATATATAAGTACACACACGCACGCACGCACGCACGCATGCACGCACGCGCGCACGCGCACACACACACACATATAAATTCTATTAATCTCGTCAAAATACGAAAACCGCTGGATGAATTTAAGAGCTGCTTCTCTTGTTTCATTCCTTTTATTTAAAATAAAGGAAAGAAAGTCTTAAGATAAAAAATACAGATTCAGTCGCTACCTCTGAATACTTCAAATGACTGATGTGCCATGTATGTTACTGTAATATAATGTAATATTATTTCATAAAGGTACTGTCACGTTTTATGGAAAATACATAAAGGAGTTATGATTAACTGGCTAATAGCAAACATGGGAAAATTTGGGCAAAAAAATGTCTGCCGGGTCCGCTAGTAAGACAAAAGAAAACCACACTTGACTTTATACGAGACATAAAAAGGTATACACTTAAATATATTAAACGTACTAAAATTTTATTTCAAATTTTTACGAACTGAAAGCTGCATTTCAATATTAGATTAGTTTATTGCAGCAGAACAGAAGTTTCATTTCCTTTTGGCGAATGAAAAATTGTTCGTGCATAAGATTCTAGTGAAAATGTATGAATCGGACATATTCGGATGAAAAATTAACATTCCGTTGGAAAACGTGAATAACTCAGTTATCCGACTTCCTACTATGTACATGGATGTATGGATGTCTGGATGTACATATGTTAAACACACAAAACGGTAATAATTACCCCCAGTTCCTAACCAACCCCTAGACAACTATTTGAGTTTCCAACTCGTTAGCGATCTACTTAACTACTTAACCTATATTTCGGACGGTATTCAAAAAAATGTAATATTTATTTACATCTTACTAATATTATAAACGCGAAAGTTTGTACACATGGATGTATGGATGTATGTTTGACGCTCTTTCACGGAAAACGAAAATAATAACTCAGTTATCCCACTTCCTACCATATACATACATGGATGTATGTATGTATGTATTTTTGACGCGCTATTATGGAAAAGTATTATGAATTGATTTTAATAAAACTTTACAATAATATAGTTTATATATCAGAATAACACATAGTCTATAAGTTATAAAGATATTTTGTGAATTGTCCAAAATATAAAGATAAATGTCAAGTAAGGAGGGGAAAATTCTGCCATCTGCGAGCTATTCTGGCGTGCGCTGGAAAAACCGTTTAGAATTAAACGTATACATATAGTGTATGAAGGAAATGTTTATTTTAAATAGTTCTACAAGAAAACCCACGACAGCATATATCTATCTTTTATATTATAGCCATTAACGCCAAAATAGTGAATAATTATGATACGGGAAAGGAAATGGGAACGGGGACAGTATTATAGGATAATAGAATTTAAAAGTAGTAAGTAACCCAACGTTCGGGCAGGACAGCTTCTGCCGCATCCGCTATTATTTTCATATTTTAAGGATTATATTTAAAAAAAAGAAAAAAAAGAAGAGAAAAGAGGAAGGTGGATCAAAAAGGGGGAGGCCTTTGCCCAGCAGTGAAATACAACAGGTTTATATAAAAAAAGGATTATGTTGTCAATTTACTTTCTTTGGCCTCTATAGCACAACAGTTCGAGCTCTCGCTGAAGTATCACCATACCTATTTACAACGTCATTTTAAGCCTTCATTAAAGGGGGAAAAATATTAAGTACGTACTCCAAATATCCGTAATAGAAGGAAATGTCAAACTGTTTTTGTTGATATGATGGCTCTTTCTATGTATTTTAAAGCCTTTTTTCCCTTTGTTGTCTAGGAGTTCGAGGCCTTCACAATTTGGAAATCAACGTGCCAAGCGCTGTGTTAGTCGGCGAAACGGTAACTCTCGAGTGCACCTGGCAGCTAGAAGATGAAGAGGCCTTGTACAGTGTCAAATGGTATCGCGGCAGGGAGGAATTCTACAGATATATACCCAAGGAGTTACCACATACCCTATTGTGTTTATCTAATTTTACGCCGACGAAATCGCGGGAACAGCTAGTGCACTATATACATAAATTATAAGCCAGCGCGCTATTATTCGTCAGTCCAAAAATACGGACAAGCATAAAACTTTCTGCTCAGGATGATTTTGAATTGGAAAAAAGACAAGTTTATAATGTTTACTCTTTTATATGAAAAGAAGCTGATAACGGCACAGTAATCAATACCTCCATTCCATTTTTTTTATTAAGTACTTACTTCTATTTGTTAGGATTAAAAAATACTGAATTTAAATTACAGCCTGTTTTCTTTTCAATGTCCTTGCATTAACTATTATTAGAACATTATACAATAAATATTTAATTTATAAAAAATTATAATTTAGTTATAATACTTTCGCGTCTGCCTATAGTCATGCGCAAACTTACCTCTTTCACCATCGCTCAGCGAACTTTTTACATGGTAAGAACTACAGTTTAGTATAGCCTATAGCCTTCCTCGATAAATGAGCTATCTGACACTGAAAGAATTTTTCAAAAAGGATCACTAGTTTCTGAGATTAGCGTGTTCAAGCAAACAAACAAATTCTTCAGCTTTACATATTATTACAGATATAAAGGCCGTTTTAACGAGTACTCTTAAACCTACACCTGTGTCGCAAGTACCAGGTACTGATGGAACTTTCTTCAACGCTTAGGAGGTGGCACTAGCACGGTGAATCCATGGCATGATAAGAAATTAGTTTTGCATAAGTTTGTGTACGTTACGTTCCGTACGTGTACGTTACAACCGGTGCAAATTCACGAAGGCATCAATCACTCACTTCCATTCACTCACTCATCTCAATCACAATTCAAAGATCGTTCCGCCATCTCGAGTAATTCGCCCATTGAAATTATGGGAAATCGGAGTGATCAAAAGGCATCGGTTGATTTCATAGCTATATATATGTGATAGATGATTGTGATATAATTAACCTCAGAAATATCTCAGCTCGGGAACTACAGAAAATTAGCTGAGGTCATTTGTGACCTCATAAAAGAGCTGAGTGGTCATCCTTTTTGGAATTGTTATATTAACTAGTAATAATATGTATTATTTATTTTCTAAGGTTTTATTATTTTGTACTTGTGTAACTTTTTCGAATAAGGTTTTCATTCATTCATTCATTCATTAGTCAAATAGTCAATACTTACTAATATAACAAATTTGAACAAAATTTTAATCAAGTTCAGTACAGATTTACATTGGACTAAGTAGAAGGAAGTAGTATTCCAACTACGCTGTAACGTTATCATTAATCACTACATAACCGATCAGAAAGAACGCCTTTTCTGCTTAGAACCAAAATGGTGCAGTAATGTTGTATAAAATTTTTATACCTATTGCACTGTTTTTTTTTTACTTTCGTATAAATTTACCACAGAGGTTTAATGTCTCTCATTAAGTTTCATATAAATTGTATGGATTGGATCAAAAACATACTGGCTGAAAATAAAAATCGACTGAATGAATTCAAAAAAAGAAGGCGCGTATTCTATACCATTATAAATCTTTTATAATGTAGTTGAAGGAAAAGTAGATTACCCATTTTGCTTTAGTGAGTAATTAATTTACTCGTATTAATTTTTGCGCTCGGTGCAATAATCTACTATAAAGTTTCTGCTTTGGAGAGGCTGACTTTTTTTTAATTTTCGTATTATGAATGCCATAATAGGGAATTTTGGAGCATTTCGACGTTAATGTAAAAATTACACACACACACACACACACACGCACACAACACACATACAAGGATTTCGGTATTGAAACAAAAAAAATCGCTCGTACTCTTCGCGGTTATTTTTTTAACATTAACGCCGAAAAACATTCCTAAATCGAAAAAAAAATTCAGTCCCTCCGACGCATTATCGCTCATTAGAGTGCAGAAAAAAAAATGGGAAAAGTAACCAAACTGCATAATTACCGTTTTCTATTGTTTATATAAATAACAAGTTCCTAATAAAATGTCAAACTATCACACCACCCGACAAAGCCAGTTCAAATTAGCTGCTGCCAAACATTGTTAATGGATATCACATAATTTGCATGCCATTGTATGGCTAATTGTAGCGAATTATTTTATTTTTAATGTACACCAATTTAAACCTACAATTTTGCAAATAAAAATGATTTGATTTGATTTGATTTGATTTAATATTATCCAATATATTAATTAAACTAAATTAGTACATAAATAATATTATTTTATGAATAAACTTGCTGTATTTTGGTTGATTATAAAATTTGTCATCTCTTAATATTTTTTGAGTAAACATATAACCTAATTAGAGCCTCAATAGCTCAACGGTATAAGGATGGACTGAAATCCGAAAGGTACCCGGTTCAAACTCCACCGCCGTTGGGGTATTGTCGCCCCCACTCCTAATACAAGCTTTTAATTTAAGCTTAGTAGGGGGGGCAATGTTAGATAGCCCATTTATTGAAGAAGGCTATAGGCTATATATCATCTTAATTTTACATGGACGAAGTCCGGGCTCAGCTAGTTAAACAAAAAAACAAATAAAAATATGAGTTTCGTGTAACGCCTTTGCACAATAGGAATCCCAAATATTATTTAATTAACTTTAGGTATTGCATGACATGAGTGATATTGCTAGAGGTCGTCTGGAAGACATTGAAACCTTATTACGTAATACTTTTAAAAGCTAAATTGTAATTGCTATTTTGGCTGTGTAATATTGAAAAAATATTTTTAACATTTCAAAAAATTTTCAACTAAAAAATTTTCAACTAACTTTCCAGACAAGAAAAATCAACTGCCGAAATAACTCTTGATATTTCGGCAGTTTCTTTATCATAAGATATGACCATTTATGTCGCATTCCCTATACCAGTACATTCGAAACGGAAATCAAAACCTATAGGCTACTACCCGATGTCCCAGAACCATTAAATTTGGCAAGACGTTAAATCTTGTAACACAAATATAGGAAAAAAAAACCGAAAACTGTAAATTTATTCTTGCATAAATGTCTGTTCGTCTATCTGTCTGTTTTTACGTCAAGGCCCTTTCTTTTCTTTTTTTTTTTGAGAAACGCGTTGAAATTTGTACCTTTAAAGACACTTGATAAAGAATACCGTATTAATCCTTATCCATTTAAATACGTGTGTAATGTAAGGAAGGAAGGAAGGAAGGAAGGAAGGAAGGAAGGAAGGAAGGAAGGAAGGAAGGAAGGAAGGAAGGAAGGAAGTTGTAGAATTCCTCACAAACTATCCCTGTGAAAACATTCAAAAACGATTAAAGTTCTTCGCGTGGGCGGGTCTATTATGTGCCAGAGAAAATTGTTATTAAAAAAGTTTACGTAGCGAGGTTAGCTTAGTGTTTCTGCGGCAATTTAAAGAAGATAAGTTAGCTTGTTGCTTTTTGTTTGTAAAAAAAAAAACTAACTGTGTCTCGCGACATGGTCCGCGTAAAATTAAACTTGCTTGGGCCCTTAGACCACCTTATTCAGATAAAAGACTTTATCAAAACTCCGTCGATTAATGGATTATTTAATATAAATCTATATGTTATACCGGACCGTAGACGCTGTCCTGCTTGAACTTTGCCGGAATTTAAATTAAAATTAGAAATTATTTATTTCATTGTCACAAGTGCACAATATTTTTGCCCGCAAAATAGTAGTTATTTAAAACTATTACTACTAAAAGATAATTCTGACAATGTTATTATCCGATAAAATCATGTGTCGAATAACACGAGGCAAGGTTCTGTCTTTAAGCAACTCATTTTTAACACGTTTTATGGAGACCATAAGAAACAGGAACTAGTGTTAAAATCGTGTGAAATAATAAGGAATTAGCAGTGTTCCAAAGATTTTTTTCGTTTTAAATTAAATCATAAAAGCTGTTAAAGATTTAAAAAAATACTTTAGTCAATATAAGACTTAATGTAAATTGTAACTCATATTGGAGCGTTATTTTCTGAAGTGCTTCGTATAAATTTTTCCTATGAGAGACTTTATATTATTCATCGGGTGTTTGGCCTGCCCATTGTAAAGGGGGGTACCCCTTTTACGTGTGACGTAATTTACGTACAAGAAACGAAGTATACAGGAATTTTTAAATTTGGCCCTTGTTGCAGAATACCAGCGGCGTTACTTCGAATATCCGCACGTGTCTTGGGCATTCGCTGGACGGTTCGCGGTCTGGAGAATGTCGACGACTCGCGAGGAGCCGTCATCTTATTGAACCACCAGAGCAGCTTGGATCTATTCGGTAAATATAGACATATCATAAAGTTAGACTGTCGTCAGGGGACCGGCAGTCGAACTTTGGCTTATGAAATGGGTGATGATACCGTCACCATAAGGGCCAGATTAAGGAGTTCGAAGGACTCTCGCAAGCTTAATTTTACGCTAACGAAGTCGCGGGTCCCGCCTAGTATATCTATATATACATAGATTGTGATAATAGTCGCATGTCTGTAAGTACCCGCATACAACCATAAAAGGATACCTTACAATGGATTAATACGGTCCAAACTCCATTCATCATTAATATAATATTAGAATACCTAAGTGATTGTACTTACATATCTTCTTAACATGCAAATCGCTGATATTATCTGCACGTAAGATTCTTTTTATGCGAATAACAATATTTCTACGCCGCGATTTCGTCTGAAAAGAAAATCTGTTATTAGCGGATGTCTACTACGACGCAACTACAAGCTATCGGATATAAGCTATAAGTTACTTCCGTGCTTCATATATACATATATCTTCTTCTTCTTCCTAGCGTTATCCCGGTCTTAAAATTGCGGAGGATGTGGCTGTGGGTCGAGTTAAGATAAAAAACTGCCATCTGAGGTCATCCTCGGAACCCCTAGTTTGTTTACGGAACTTATCTATGATCTTGTTATACAGTTATATATAAAAGACTGCCTGAAAAGCTAAAAGAATTACCTACAAGGCTATTTAAAAAACAATTGTATGATTGGCTGGTAACCAAATGTTTCTACTCTATACATGACTTTATAAATATAAATTAATTACTTTGTGACATTCTATTATACATTATTATACAAGTATTTGACATTTTGAGTTATTGTAATTTATATTGTATAGTTTGTTAATGTTATCGACCTAACTAGAGTCAAACTGACGAAACTTGTATAAACACCAAGATTTCAAGCAAATAAATAAAGTTAATTAAAGTTAAAGTTAATTAAAGTGTAATGAATGCTGGGCAACATTGCTTTCTCTATCGTGTCTGGTGCGAAAGGCCAAGAGATGATATCACTATTCCTTCATCACTTTGTATTGCCAGTGATGAAATACGACACCGGAAATAAATATATACGTAACGACGTTTCGTACCTACAAATACCTGAGGAGATAGTGGCCTAATCAGTGGTCGGCATTTGAGTCGATCGTTAGGTTAAGTAGCTCTAGCTGTGACCCATTCTAGCTCTGGTTTATATTTGATATCCGACCTTCTCCGAGTCTTGGAAGGCACGTAAAACAATGGGATCAAAAGAATATCACTGAGTGATATTAGTCATGAGGTTGCAGAGATTGTGGGGGTTCCGAGACGTGAGATGGCAATTTGCGATCTTAACTCGCCCCACAGCTACATCTTCTGCAATCTAAGCGGGCCCTGGTACTTGACTGGGATAATGTTAAGAAGAAGAAGAAGAAGAAGACATTTGGTACCTAAATACCATGCAATACACTTTTTAATATTAAGTAATAAGTCCCATAAGTATCAAATGTACTTATATATTAATACCTGAATCGAAAACTTTCTGTACCGTTTTACGAAAATTGCGTGGACGGAGGTGTATTTGGCACAATTATATTTGTATACAATATAAGTATATTAGATTATTAAAATAAAACTACACGCACACCGATGTCAAACGATTTACACACACTTGTATACTTTTTATTATTGGATGATGTCAAAGCGAGTCATGACAACCATCACAAAATAAGGTTTAAGGCTAAAGGCATTTTGGTAATTATATGTAATATTTAATGTAATTAAATTGTCAAATGTCGTTGTAATAAGAATAAAAAAATTATAGGTACATACCTTTAAATAGGCATATGACAAATCTAAAGATTTTAGCTAAACTTCGACCAGCCGGCGATCCCTTATTTATAAATTCTCACCCTTTGAGGTGATCACAAAGACAAAATTATTATTATATTATATTAATAAAACTTTCTTTCACAGTATTGGCAGTGTTATGGCCTCTGATGGAGAGGTGCACCGTGGTGTCCAAACGTTCGCTGCAGTACCTGGTGCCTTTCGGTACTGCCACATGGATGTGGGGTACAGTGTTCATAGACCGTGGTGCCAATTCAGCTCGCTCCGTGCTCAATAAACAGACTGAGGCGGTCAAAAATGAGAAGGTAAATATTTTTTTTTATTAAAAAGAATTCTAGGAATGCCTAACGCCTCATTTACGGAGACGCGGAATGTCGCGCGTCGCATGTTGCGGCGTGACCAGCACCGAATTCAAACATGATATGGCTATATATACTCCTGTGACCCTTCCTACTGGGTCAGACAATATACTAGAAATTGTTTTTTTAAGTGATAACTTCTTAAGGGAGGGTAAACCGCTGCGTAACGCGTTACGTAACGCGTAACGGTGCCAGTCTGTCTGGTGCAGCGCAGCGGCAGCCTTCTCCTCTCTTACTCTAACCCACAGAGCTAGCCGTTCAACTAAGATTAGATTAAATTATCACTTATATCGGGCGTCCCGAGACGTACTGGTTGGTTTTTTTTCTGCCAATTGTTTAAAAAAGTTAACTATTACGAAACTTTATGTTGCCGACACAAACCTCGCCAATAACTACTTATTAAACATAAAATCGTAAATTTGATCACCAAATTATTATAATTATTAAAATAATATAATAATATCATACAAATGACGTTCATAAGTGCTTAAAGAAACTCTATATGAGTAAACGATTTTGACTTCGACTTTAAAAAAGAAAGTCAGATGACAAATAATGAAAAGGTAAATTAATTGTTTAGTTTTTTTTTTAACCTTAATAATATTATAATGTGAAAGTAACTCTATTTGTTACATTTTCACGCTTAAACCGCTGAACCAATTTTGATGAATTTCAGTATAGAGATAGATTGGACTATGGAAAAGGGTATGGGCTACTTTTTGTTGGGAAAAGAAAATTTGAAAGAGGTGAAATAGGAGTTAAAAGTTTGTATGAAAGTTGTAGAAAGTAACGCAAACGTAGTTACATAAGTCTCGCGTAGAAGCTAGTTCAGTAGTTTTATTAGTTATATAAATAATATTCCGAATTTGTATGGTTGATAAGAAAGAGATAACATAGGTAAAGCAACAACTCTTCCTGAGGTATGTTATATTAGTCAACTCTACGAAAAAATAGTAGTAACTTACAAAAGTGCTTTGTTTACAAATGAGTTAAGAATTCGCTAACGACATAACGTATTTGTCTTACAAATAGTATAGACACATTGTTAGTTAATGATAGAACAAATTTGATTTAGTGATCTTCTACCTCATTACACTGAGTTTAAAAAAAAAGGATTCAGTGTTAGATAGGTCATTTATCGAGGAAGGCTATAGGCTATATATCATCACGCTAAATCCAATAGGAGCGGAGCACCAATGAAGGATGTTTCAGAATCGGAGGTTCTTTTACCTATTCGAGAGTTTCCGCTGCGTGCGCTGCCTAAATGGCAAATTCGTTTCGCAATAGTCATGTATCACAGAATTGTTCCCCTTTAAAAGATCTAAACAAAAGTCCGCGACAGCATATATCTATTTTTTAAGGTTGGCTCAGTATTACCTTTTATATGCTTATCAAATTTCTTCTAAAATAAATTATTTGTGAAGGTCTTTTTACAAACATAATATTAGTTTATAAAAAGTGTGCCGCGTGTGCCATTCTTATCACTAAACTAATATTATGTATTAGTCGTGAAATACAAAATTTAAATGATTTTTGATTACTGTCGCCGTGCCTATTGCTTCTTTTATAGTACAAAACAAAGATGTTTTCCGTTCTTGTATACTTAGATCTTTAAAAGTACGTAACGGATTTTAATACGGTTTTCAACAATAAAATGAGTGATTCAAGAATACGGTTTGATGGCAAAACACGCATATTTTATCTCGTTAAATATTCTTTTCTTTTTCTTTGTTAAAGGAAAAACATGTTCATTTGAGTAACTACCGACGCCCTATGCGTTGCCGGCCGTTGCTTAATAAATTATACACTAATAAAGTACAGTTTCTCACAATGGAAGTAAATTAATTAATAGCTAGTTATAACCCGCGACTTCGCCTAAAAGTTTTCATTTTTTCTTGCGGAACCCTAGGAATACTTGTAGGATGACTTCGTTATCCGTCTGCCTGTCAAAAACAGTGGGGTCCGCCTAATTAAACGTTACAATGAACAACTGGACCAGAAAACACGCAGTTGCCGGGGTTTAAGTCCCCTGCCTTTGAGAAGTGACAAATTGTGTTTTAAGATCTTTAATTGTTCTTTAATCAGTATAGGATGTAGCATTTAACTCGACCGATAGATTAAGCAGCTTCTATCGTGGCTAAGTAAGTAGGTTATGTCAGTTCTTGTAACATAAGTTATCTACCAGCGGAAGTCACGTTGAAATTGGTCTAGGAATTTCACAGACAATTTTTTCGTCGGAAGGTCTATATATAGTGATCGTAAGTAGAAACTTCGCTAGCGTGAGTTAGTTTGTATGGAGATTTTAAATAGGCATCTATTAAAATTGTATTTTTGCATCAAAATGTTACAGCCAGTAACCTAAAGAATTGACTTGAAACAGATATAAATTATAATTTTCTTTTTTTTTGCATGTGCCCCCATAAAATCTTTAAAGTTTTATGTTATAAAAATTTACATTCAGGAATGTCCAATTTTCGTGAGCCGGATTTTAATTATCATTAAAAAAAAAAACAATTTGGTGGTGTAGCTTAAATAATATTTAATAATGTTTCTATGTCAAGTTGACTTACTTTATTCATTTAGAAAGACAAATTTCAATTACGAATCACTAACGATTCGTTCCATTTATTCGTTGTTTATGTTATTTGCTCTGGTAAAACTGGAAACTTGTGGAATAAAGAAAAAAATTAGTTGTCTGTGTGAGAATTTATCTCATGATTTTTGAAACTCAGTTTGTATGATTCAGATTTAATGTGGTTGCAAACTAAATATTGTCTTGTTTTTTGTTTTTGAAAATCTAAAGTAGATATTGTGTCATCTATATCTATACTAATATTTAAATCTGAATACTTTGTTTGTTTGTTTGTTTGCTTGATCGCGCTAATTTCAGGAACTACTGGTCCGAGTTGAAAAAATCTTTCAGTGTTATATAACCCATTTATCGAGAAAGGCTATATATATCATTGCGCTAAAATTGAATCTTTTTTATTTAATTTTACATGGACGAATTCACGGGCACTAGTTAATAATATCATCATCTTTGTGTACGTTAAGTTTTTCTATTTTATTTTTTTATATTTCTTGTTTTGTGGGCATATTATATCATGTTAAATATATTTTCTTTCACACTTCATTTCTTGTTACCCTACTACACTCGCGAGCAAAAGTCTGGAATCACTTACTTGAAATTGGTTGTGCGATCTTGCTTACTAAATAAAAATTTTAATAATCATAAAAATATTAAGTACACAAGATCGCGCGGAACCAATTTCAAGTAAGTGATTCCAGATTTACTCGCGAGTGTTGTTTCATTATATATAATATTTAAATGTACTTTACAATAAATTTAAATGCCTATATTGTACTAACGCAGCTTCGAATAAAGTTCTTCTATTCTATTCTACTCATACAAAATCTTGGGGGCAGCCATTTCCGCATTAGAATGGGCGTCACAGTGCTATATAGAGGTTATATACATGTATTGAGTGAAATCGGAATTTGAAGGTGTCTACACGAGTATACGCGATATGATATAAAGTAGATATATCGCTTTCTTCTGACGATGTATATCTATGATTTTATTTACTTATTCTGCATTATAAACAGAAAATTATATTTAATGAAGGAATGGGTAGTGCGCAAAGGTAGTTTTATTACTTTTAGGTATCTTAACATGTACAGATCAATAAGAAAGAAAATTAGCGAGAGGAATGGAATGATGAAAAATATGCAAATAAACGATTATAAAGTATATTATAATGTAAATAAAGAAATATATTGTTTTTCAAAGAAGTCTCCTATTCATATTGCTAGAAAAAGCGACTGTATTCCATGCCAAAGAAGGTCGAATTCTAAATATTTTACTAACATATTTATCGGTATATGCAACAAATGACACAATGTTCTTTAAATAAATTGCACCGCGAATATTACTACAATGTATATTGAAAGATTTCGTGGGACGGCATACCAATTTCCCTTAATTTTTGTTACCTTGGTGCGCACATTTGTAGTACGTTCAAAATATAAACGTGGCTATTAAAACAGCGTATATAATAAAAGACACAAAACATGATTTTATAAAGAGTCTGTTATTTTATACACAAATGTTAGCGGCATATTTAGTCTTAAGGCACATTTGTATTAGCGCGCAAATCTTTTTCGTGTGCGCTATCTTTGAAAATATGTGCTCCGAAGGAATACTGATTATGATTTGAGATTAACAAAGATTTAACGTATGATCACTTCAAGAGAAGTTTCACTTCAAAAGTAGTTTTACTTCACGAAATATCATCGTGGATAAGTTGCACAATAACAAATACAGTTAGACTTGCAAATGAGTACAATTCCGAGTATTATAATTAGGTAATCATTGTGTCCGAATAATCTATTTAAACGTTCTGTCTACAACATAAAGTTTATTATTACTACTATTATTGTTTTTATTATTACTATTATTCTTTTTTCTTTTAATGTCTAGTTTGTTTGTGTTTTTATCTTAGTAGCGTCTTTTGTGTCTAAATTTTCGCAAACTATTTCTCTAACCAGGTCATTTCTAACATGTGGAAACCTATAAGTGGGTTTGTAATGTAGCATAGTATTTATATGATTATCTATAATTTAGTTTAAGTCCATATTGTATTACAGCCTGTTGGTACCCTAAATATAATTAAGTTAGCCAATCCCAAGCTCCAGGATGGATTGTGCGCCGGGCGAAAACTTTGTGTCTAAATAACTTCGTTACTGGCTAGATCACGAATTAAAAAAAGAACTTCATACTAACGTCAATTTTATTTTTTTTTATTTTTTTTTTATGAGAGAAACAAACAGTAATTACAATACTTAGAGTCTAATATTATATAAGAATATGCATATACCAGTAAAGTTTCTACTTAAAATAACTTATACAAGTACAGGAGCAGTAAAAAAAAAGTAAAAATACAAATTAAACAAAAATCTCTACCGCAGACAGAGTAGCTACATTAATACTACATAAACACAAATAAACAACATTAATTCATGTAACTACGAAAACAATTAATTAGTAAATTAATCGCTACTATTTGTTGGAGAGATTTTTTTAAAGCAAATTAGGAATAGTTTAAAATATTCCGAATAAAGTCGTTACCACTCTAGTAATTTAAAAAAAAAAAAAACACTTTGCGTTAGAAGTGAATTATGAGAGAGGAGTTTGATAGAGATATGAATCAAAAATAATTTCCAATAGAAATATGAATGAAAAATAACTTTTGTTAGAATTGTGGAACAAAAACAACTTTTGATTGAAATATGAATGAAAAATAAGTTTTGACGGTAATATGAATTGAAAATAACTCTGTTTTACCCTTAAATGATCCAGATATTATGACGAACAGGACAACGCACAGATTGACGCCCGTACAGAAATTGTTAAATTTTGTCGACTCCTTGACACCGAAGGCGAGCGCCACTGAAAAAGATACGAAAAGCTCGATATGATGATAGCTTCATCTACAAGTTCTTTGGATAGCAGAGTCCTACCCACACTAGGCAAATTAACACCTTCTGTAATACCTTTTTTAATTTCATCTCTGCTTACTGGATTTTTTGCCTTAAAAAATTATTATATCATATAATAAATGACTATAAAAAGACTTGTTTATTTTGTGAAATAAAGCAAACAGTTTACCAATAAAAATATATTTTGTGACATATAAATTTCATTACTTATTGATTTATATACAAGTAATTCAACATATTCCTGGTGACTATTTGCGATAATTTTAATTTTAATTACAAATTTCAGTCAAAAAGTCAAAAATGTAATTCCAACAATTTATTTTTAGAAAGGCATCATATTAAATACAATTTTCTTCCCATTTATAAAATATTGTGTTATTCTCCTCAGAAACTTCAACAATCTTGGCGCTCCAAGAGTACTTGTCTGGTACAGCGTCTTTCTTAAGAAACACCGATCCTTGAGTATCAATTTGTGGTTTATCTCCTGAATGAGAAAATAAAGAAAAATAAGTTAAAGTTTAGACAGCTTTGTATCCAGAAAATATTTAGGGTTCCCTTACGATTAGATTTCTTTTAATCAAACTTTTTTTAACCTACTGCCGGACAAAGGTCTGTCCAATGAATTGAATAGACCTCCAAAACTAGGCACAGTACTTAAAGCTAAAACACATACTTAAAAAGTGGTATCAAAATAGCTATTCCTAGTAAAAATTAGTAAATATAATACCTTATTATTTTAAGACAATAAACTAGAAAGCCAATAGCTGCGATTAGCTTAAATCCCTAAGATAGATGATCAATTTACCGAATAAATGTTAAAATATCAACTCTGCGGTGATATCTAAAGAAAATCAATGATTCAATCAGATCTCTTGACTGCTGTAAATAAAAAATTAAAATTTATAGAAAAAAAACGAAAATTTACACAAAACTCAGACATAAATAGTTTAAAGATTAGAAATATACCCTTTTTTATTACGTGCCAATAACTTATAAATCTATAAGTTATTGTCACGTAGTAAAAAAAAGGGTATATTTCTAATCTTAATCAAGTCAAAATCAATCCAACTTTATCAAGTTATGTATGGATATATCTGTATATATACACTTCGTGAGAAATCACTCACAATTTTAATTAGAGGTAGCTCCACGCTTGCAGTTTTTCCTTCCTTTAATATTGTTGAATCAACAACATTATTAAGAATATGGCTGAACGCATTATAAGTCTTTAGGTATAACTGCACCATGCATATATTTCGTTATTTACATAATAAGGGTTGCCGCTTTTCTTAAACGATAAAAATTTGGCAGGCAAATATTAACATTCTTGAATGATTGAATGAATGAATGGTGAAAAAGCGTAATCGATAAATACCTAAAATTAAATTAAACCTACTTTCATTATTCATGAATTATTAAATGTTCTGAAAAAATAGATAAATTAAAATTAACTTCAGAAGTCGTATACGAAATTAGATGCAATAAGTAAGTATGAAGTTTACTTAATTACATTATAAAATACGTTAAATAGATGATGGAATTAGTTAATTAAATTAACGGTATCGACCGACACCTTATATAAAACATGGTAAAAGTGATCGAAATAATTTATTTAAAATAAATGTTTATTTTTGACATTAATGTCTTTTATCTGGGGTTAAATAGTTCAAAAGTGTTTAATTTAATCGACTGAAAAATGTCTTCAAATGTTTTGTTCTGTTGTAAGCAATTTTTTTCAGAATCTGAAACAAAATAGAATATGTTTTATATTTATGTTGCATTCTACATAATACATTTAATAGCACTTTTTAAATATGAAAATGGTCAATTATGGTCCTAGATCTCTGAGTCGTAAGATATAAGAGATCTCTCACCTCCATCTGCTGAGGGTCTAACACGACTTTTCGAATCGAAGTACTCGACGAGTTGACTTTACTTAGGATGAAAATGATGTGCCCCCCTCCCCCTAGCATTTCCAAACTATTACATGTAGAAACTTGAAATTTTCCACGTTGATAGGAGATACGAAAAGCTTAAGAGGAAGATTATTTTAAGTGAAATCGGACAGCAACTTTTGAAGTTATTTAACAAATACATTTATCGAGTACCAGATTTGTGAAATCGTAGGCTAGATATAATAGGTCAGATTTAAAATTGTAGCATAGAGAGATTTTTAAAAAATATCTGAATATGTATAAATAAGTATATAAATATTTTTTTAAAAATATTAGGAATACTTTTTAGGTATGTCTAATATTCCCTTTTCCTCTTACTAAGTTTAAATTAAAAGCTTGTATTGGGAGTAGGTGCGACAGTACCCCAACGGCGGTGGGGTTTGAACCGGGTACAGATTTTTTGGTTACCTTTTTTTGCTGTATCATTAACTCTATATATCAACAGTCGATATTTTATTATATCATGTGTACATACATATGTATATCTGATATAATTCACTTATTATAACGAATGACAAACCATAAATATTTATATTTTTAATCGGGCGTTAATTCTATAATTATTATATGTATGTAAATAAGCTGTTAATACCGTCCTCCTGTTGTTGTTTGAGAAACAAATATAGTGTGCGTTCAGTCTAAAAATGCACGCCCCTACACTCATTAATTTGCAACACTTGCTTGTTTGCGGAGCGCTTTCATTGTACACTTTACCACGCATTGTAAGCCAATGTTATTGACGAGCTTGCGGGTTTGCGTCTACACGCTATTTTGATTTTTTTTTATTTAAAAATTTGATGTTCATTAGTGCTTATGAAAACGGCTAATTAAACAAAGGGGTTTTTTCTTTGTCTATAAATATTAACCTGGCGAGTTAATTTTATAAAACGAAATTTGAAAATAAGAACGAGCGTTTATATATTTAATGTATATAAAGATATAAAATAATCTTTTATTCAAAAAGAAAAAAAAACGACTTCAAATTGTCACAACTGTACGAAATTGAAATGGGACTACACGGAAAGCACCAGTTTTGAAAGAAAAAATAATTATCAAAATCGGTTCGGCAAAAGTTCTGAGCTGACAAACATTTAAAAAATAGTCGAATTGGGAACCGCCTACTTTTTTGAAGTCGGTTGTTAAGTATAAACGTTTTTAATGTATATGTCGCATCAGAGAGTGAGGTAGAAAACCGTAAAAGAAATCACTGAAGGTAAATTAATCCATTTCACTGGATTACACAATTACTTTTTAGAATACAAGAAATAGCTATTACTCATTTCTCATTTCTCAAAGGCCGGCAACGCATCTGCGAGCCCTTTGGTGTTGCAGTTGTCCATGGGCGTCGATAGTCATTTGGGTACGCTTAATATTTTCGATACGCACCCATTAAGCATTTTTTTTTTGAGGTTTTATTATTATCTTTTGTAAATATTGTCTTATACAAATTATTCAGATTACAAAGTACATCAACTTTTATTGTCAAATAAAAAAAGATAGACAGTAAAAAGATTAATTGTTATTACAACTAAATAGAACTGTGATTCGAAAACCTTTAACGCCCAAGTGCTGTCGTATTTAACAACGACGACACGAACGTCGGAACGAGCGGCGCGACTGTGGCAGCGCGCAGCCGGTCCACACATCGCGACCAGAACAGACTTTGTGTAGTTGCGCAAAGTTTGTGGAACCTTGAAATTTTCAAGGACAACAATGTACAAACACTTTGAAGTATGTCTGGTTCCGACATTAGGCTTGAATGAATAAGTAGTATATAGTTGTGAGTCTATAGTATAGACCAGCGGTCGGCAACGCGTATAATGCAGGCCGCAAATGGCCCGCGACCCCTCTTTTTGTGGTCCGCGACTGTTTGGTAAATGAAAATCTAATTCTTATACATTAATAATATTTACATTACTCGAGGGCAAAGTTAAATGTATTTAAAAACAAGAGCATATTTAATAAAATTAAGCTTTTTTAATATCGCTTAAAATATCTACCTACATAAATAGATAGTTAGACATTTATTTAAATATATAAATATATACTGGACTATATGACACACGGACGTTTGTTCCTAGGGTAGACAACTTAATGCCTGTGTTATTGTGTGTGGTAACAGACGAAACAATTATTATTTCGTCTGTTTTTAATAATTATTATAAATATATATCCAAATAATTATTATAAAAGTGTGGTATACACATATGATATATTAAATTCTAAAGATGTGGCCTGCATACATCCCCTTTTTAAAAGATATGGCCCGCGTACATCTCATTTCTTAACTAAGTGGCCCTTGCCCGCCAAAAGGTTGCTAACCTCTGCTATAGACTACAATATTCTTTACGGGATTCTACCCTTCTTATACATCTGAATATAAGTAAAATTGAATTATCGGTTTACTTGTGATATCAAAAAGTCCGCTTGTAGTCTTCACCAAATGGTTGACAGCAGTCCCCGTTTTTGTTTTATATAAACAAAATCATTTTCAAAGAATAATAATGTATTCTCGAAGTTATGTCATCTAATTTGAGTTCAGACGTAACTCGTAACTTGTCATCAGCGAGTTGCTACTCTTTTGATTATTTCAATTACATAGTAATTGTCATTTGTGTTTTATCGAGCGATATTAGGTTCTATTAAATGGCGATTGATCGTAATCAATGCATCCATTACTGTATTTATTGAGCTCTCCATGCTGATCATATTAAAATGTTCTCATTTAGCTTTTATCTCACTGACGTCAATGGTTTCAATCGGTCTCATTGAACCTCGCCAGGAGAATAATACCGTAAAGGCTTGATTAAAAGTTGATTAGGAAAGTGTGTGCACCTGAACTTTACAAAAATGTACCTGAATTTTGCAAAAATGTACCTGAACTTTACAAAAGTGTACCTGAATTTTACAAAAAATGTACCTGAATTTTACAAAAATGTACCTGAATTTCGAAATAGAAGTTAAACGTACAAAATTCTCATGTGACTCATTTTCAAAAGCAACCACTTCGAAGTCACGCAGATAATGTGTAAAAATAACCAAATTGAAAAAAGTTTGGAAAACGATGCCTTAACGGCTCCTCGCGAGGGGTCAACGTACGTTTTTGCCAAGCGATATTGGCCCTACTGTAATAATCTTTTTCCTTTTTAAAAATATTGTTAATTGGTTTGCTTCTGATGTGTGTGATTATAAATAATCAATGGAGATGTATCAAACTATAATGTTCGGGATAAACAATGTTCGTACGTGAGAACCTAGTTGTCTGTAATTCAGGACTCCTAGTACAGTAACCAGTCTCTCACGATACCATTATCAACAAGGCAATATTCGCTCCATACAATTCGTCTTTTGTAAACTTAATTATGACATTACATTACAATCTGCTTTATCTTCTGTTATTATATCGTGAATAAATAATATAATAAATTATTAACGTCATTCTACATGACTTAATATTTGAAGATTACTTAAGCATTTCTGGGTAATTAAATTGTTAATTGTGACGTTTCAAGTAACAAAATGTGAACTTGTTAAAACGTTTTTTACGCTTTAGTAAAATAACTAAAATTAATATAAATTATTATAATACATAAATATTTCAGTAATTATATACGAGATATTTCCTGCATTTAACAAATTTAGGTACTTTTGGTAAAATCATAATGGGTATGATTTTGGTGACAGTATGATTTTGACGAAAAAGCTGGGACCGAATTTGGTTTTTCATATGCAATATTTCTCTAATAAACATAGCATTACTAATAACTTAAGAACAATAAATAAAAACACAGATATTTTATAAATACATCTTTTGATTAAATTCATCACCTTTCGAGATATTTTGGTAGATTAGAGTTGGATCATATTTTTCGCATTAAAAGTTTGTACTAAGCGATCTCAAAAATGAAAACGTTCGTAAAAAAATTTAACTACCTTAGCAAACAATTTGTAAGCATTAGGTAATAATTATTTATAACATAATCGATATTGATAATCGCTGATTAGAAAAATCACATAATAACTTTTGATCTCAAAAATATTTGCACACCGTGAGCATAATATGTAACCTTTAAAATATCTTACTCTGAAAAAAATAAAACTGAATTGCATTAAATTGGTTCAGAGTTATAGACAATATGATTTTGCAAATAGACCTACATCAAAATGATTTTATAGAGTTACATGTTATATCCACTGGTTGGTAATGATCAATTTAAGACTTAATTCCATATATAGACAGCTTTGAGAAATCCCTTAGTTGCAAGGAACTCCACGAAAACAAATAAGTCGCACTACTCAAAATAGGACATCACGCCGTTCATTACAAAAAGCATAAATCATTAAATGCTGTAGTTGCAATACTGCCTACATTGACAATATCCTCTAGACGGTTTTCAAGGGTAACAATTTATTACTATAGCTCAACTACCTGTGTTTTTTATCATCCAGCCGAGTCAAAGGCCCGAAGGCTGACGTTAGAAACGAACCAAGGGCATTGCACCTTATCCCGGTCTCCCTTACACTGTAGCCCTATTTTGCCTTCACAAGTTGAATGTATAAAATATGCACCTCTCTTTTATGGGTGTGTATACCTGCTCGATAGAAAGAGATGCAATATTTATGCCTATTGCGTTTACTTAATCCGTTGACCCAGCTGTGAGTTAAATGTATACGCGTTCTGCGTTTGTATTTTGTGGACTTTGTACTCGAATGATGGTGAATTCTCGTAACCCTTAGGACTTGTTGCTATCAGCTCAATCAATACGTGCTCGTTATCTACTGAAATTACTAAAACGCCAGTATCGGGGGCGTGTTCTCTGGTAATATATGTTGTCAGGACTAAACAAACATATCTTCTAGGAACTTTTATATTTATTTACGTTCACGCTTATAGTTTTATCAGATACTGTTGTGTGCGATAATTGTGTTATTGTTGTTTTGCTTGAAGTAAATCTGTTTTATATACTCATAATAATAGTATCTTTAGATATTACTTACTTATTATTTAGATATGGTATTCAACGCTGGGTTACTTACTCAGACTGGGTTTTTAGTATCCAAATTTATGCTCACAGCCGTAATCAATGTTATGAACGGTCGAATTAATTAATAGTTCGGGCGTCAGGGATATCATAGAACAAGCAAGATGTCTAATTAAATTTTTTATTGTAAAAATAAAATTTAATATATTTTCTCCGTACATGTATATGTATGTCATCACAGATTATCAATTGAAATTGTAAATAATTTTCACCGTCATAAAATCATAGCTTTTTTTTCTTTTCATATTCTTCAGAACTTTGAACGATTATTGTTTCCTTACTTCGTTATTAATTATTGTACTATAAATTTAATTAGTGTACACTAGTCTAAAAAAAATTGTTAAATAATCTTTACTAATACACGTTATAAATGTGGAAATAACTGTGTCTGTTATGATGTTGGATAGATTGGATATTGGAGAAAAATATAGGATTTTTGTTGTGAAAATGTAATTAGAAAGAGGAGTAATAAGGGTTGAAAGTTGTATATGAATAGTATTGGATATTATTTCTATTTCGAATATTAATATTGCTATTACAAAACGAAACAGAAATAGAAACTCTCCAACTTTGAAAGAGAAAAAAATCGGTAAAAAAAATCACTAACCAAAAAATATAATAACCACATATACCCTGAATCACGAATTATGACCTGACAATATAAATCACAGCTACGATATATAAGATCAAAAGGAAACATAACGAGTGTGTATGTTTTACCGTTAGGGGTATTGCGAAGGTTTTTGCGCATCTCGACTCACTCCGATCGTGTGTGAGATTGATAGGCTCCAGTGCACATCAGGCCGCTAATACTCATATAATAAAGTAGCGACAGGGCCTGTCTGTGTATTCATTAGATCCTTATAAAGCAACGCATCGCCCATACTATTTCACATTCGGCTTTTCATAAAGCTCGCAAAATAATGAATAGAATTGCTACACAGTCTAAATTGTAGTTATATAGTGAATCTATATTTCCTGTTTTTTTTTTATTATTTTAATTAAGAAAATATTTAGTTATGAGTGAGAATTTTTTAATAAAAAAAGATAGGTTTCATACATTTTAGTCAGTCACCTCCAGAAAATTGGTATTTAAATATACTAGAAATATTGCCAAGAATTGCATAATTTGGCGAATGTTACAAAATTTAAGTGAATGTTTTTAAAATTTTTAATTACATAATGTGGTCAAGAGCGTGTCAAGAAACTCTTATATATAAGGGTTCTGTATCTGGGATGCCATAATGGTATTTGTTAATTAAGTTATACAAAATAAGGTGGTGACTACACCGCCATCTACGGGTCGCTTAACAAAGCGATATGTAATTAAAAATGTCAAGTTTTCCATTATTCATCATAGATAGCGGTATGACGAAAATGTACGAGCTATCGTTATGTTTTATAAATGGTATATAATATAAACTAATGAATAAAATCTTGTTACTTTCGATAACTGTCCTTCTGTTTGGAATAAAATCATGAAATTTAATAATAAGATATTAGAAATTGTAGCATAAATAAAGTCTAAAAACTGAAAATCCGTTGTTGCATCAGTGTGTTTTTTTCTATCTGTTAGTTTATCCGTCAAGACCCTCTTTCTAAGAAATGTGTAAAGATATATTTAAATTAATACCAAGTACTGAGGTTTGTGCTCCCTTGAAGCTGTGCGAGATCATGCATCTTAACTTGATGTTAAATTCGATAACAAAACAAATTAAGATCTTCAATAATACCAAAGTTTTTTTTTCATCACACATCTCATGTTTTCCGATGATAATTATACATAATACCTACTTGACTTAATATCATTCCATTTTTAAAAGCCATAACCAAGTTGAAGTGGTAATACTTTGAAATGATGGAATTTTTTGCGCGAAATCATTTAGCCTAGCAGCTGAGTTTCCCCAAAAATTATACCTACCCTCATCACGTAGATATACAAAAAATTATAAATATATCATTTTCTAGTAATTTTCCGTGCCGCACAATATCCCTTCGGAACCAGAGGGCCTAGCATGAACATTCTCGATAGTTTTACTTACTTTTATGTTCGAAACGTAACGTCAAATAAACCTAACAAATTATTGCATTCTAACGACGAAAATTTCTACAGAAAGGACTTTAAAACACATCGTTACAACAACGTACTTAATTTAAGAGAGAAATTTAACTATATTCGGAATGCGTTACCAGCGCCCATAGTTAAAGAAACAGATAAACCAGTGATTGAAAAGCCGTTATATTTTCTATCAAAGGCTAAACCAAAATTGCCGCGGAACCAAGATTCTTTAAGAAACTATGTATATAACGCGGCTTACATAAGAACAACACCTTATTCCATTAACAACTTTGTTGAAAGCACCACAAATTACGTTCAAATGCCATACATGGACCCGTTGTTTTACTTTAGAAGGAGTGGCTGGTTCAGCGGGGATTTAAAGAATAATATACCAATTTCTACTACATGAATTCTTAGTTTATTGACAAAATATAAGTAAATAATTTTTAAGGTATTCCTCGACAGAATGAAGCAGCGATCTACATATTTAAAAATGTTTGACTTAAATAAAGTATTTTTTGTTATTTTTATCAATGTAAATGTATAAATGCATTAGGACGCATTAAGTCTAAAACGCTGTGACATCTTTCTTGATAAAAATATGGACCATAAAGAAAAATATAAGAATAAACAAACGTGCTATTTTCATATGAAAAGATATTAACAATATGACAGCGCGACTTAATTTCTAAAAAGCTGTTTAATGCGCTTTCAAAACGCTTAAACATCACATTAAAAATTAGTAACCAAAACATAGGTCCATAAAATTTTGACTTTTAAGTGAATGTAGAAATAACACGAACTGAACTACTTCTGACTACTGAGTAGTTGACTATTGACAAATCTACTTAATCTATATGCATTTTCTTCTTCTTCTTTTGATTGATGGCTTGCCTTTGTGCATAAGCACAATTTAATTCGCCAATGTCACGTTCAATGGAAAAGACACGAAGGAGATTGAGCAACAAAATGTAACTAAAAGTTTTTACACAATATAAAGGTTGATAAGTTAGAAATGGTTTATACTACTACAACATACTATAATAACTAATAACAATATTATAGAACAGCACAAAACAGATGATACTAAGAATGAATGACATGATTATAATTTAAGGTGATTACGCTTAATAAAGTTACACACGAATGGAACAAAAGGACTAAACACCAACATAAGGAAACACTCAACATTTATGGAAATAAAATAAAATTTTCATTCCATAATCAAACGACATAAAAATTAACAAAAAGAATTAGTCCTGATTATACCATCGAAGATTTTATGATACTTACCAATGCTAAAGAAAAAATTTAATATACATACATAGTTGGAAAAACTTTCATCTCGACAGACTTTAAACGATGGCACAGATACGTTTGGCCCGAGTCTAGATTTTTAAATGCGTAGCAGTCTCCTCTACTAACTGGGTCAACTAGCTAAATCTGTACAATTCGATAGACTACTGTAGATTTAGTAAACTTTAGTAAAAGTTGTACATATTTTTCCTATAACCTTATAAAAATAGGCAGGGAGAATTATTTAAAACTTATTTTTCATATTGATTATTATGCTCTTCTATAAACGTAATAAATGTGAAACATTATGGAAGGTGACAGGAAACGGGAACGGGGAAAATATTATAGGAAAATAGATTGTAGTAAATAGTAAGTAAACCAACACGTTCGGCCAAGACAGCGTCTGCCGGGTCCACTTTTTATGTATTAAAACCAGAAACTTTATTTATAAAAAAATATGAGAAAAGAATATCTACACCTTTTGCCAGTCAAACTGGCGTACAAATATTTAACATGTATGCAATATGTCGAAAGAAAAAGGAAAACAAAGTAATACTACTTATATACTAACGAGGTGACAATTTATAAAATAAATATAAAGAATTTAAGTAAAACATGTCAATATTTAAAAATAATTTTCAAAATATTATTTTAAGCTATAATTTTTTTTTAATGTTACAAGGGGCAAACGAGATACCAACAGCTGAATTTCAAAACCTCATAATCCGGCAACACAACTGCAGATCTATTTTTTTATATATTTTTAGATGTTTTTATTTTTATAATAATATTTAAAAATGTATGTTAAAGTAAGATATATTAAATAAATGATAGTCATAATATACATAATATTATATTAAATTATATATAATATAATAATATTTATATATGTTTATACTAATATTTAAAAATATATTTAGAATAAGTATGTTAACTAAATGATAGAGAATAGCTATAATATTATATTATGCGCATTCGGTGCCGAACAAGCGCGTTGTACGAGAATAATCCTAGAACATGTTTTCCTATGTGTTATAGGGGGATTACAGTAAACATTATCTATAGACGTACAGTGTGCATTTTGTTCGTTAGGGGTCATAAATTATGTCACACGTTAAGTTAGCGTAGGGTATCATCAAAATGCGACTTTGTGTGACAACGAGCAGGGGAGGGCAAAAATTTCGTGACGTCACAAATCATAATTTAATAATATATATTACAGATTGTTGCTTTCTTTTCAATATTTTTAAGACACGAATAGTTTTTGAGTTTCTTTACTGACAGACATTTGTGGGTTTTTTTTTTATTCTTTGACGGATCTTACTGTCTGAAATAAATGATCATTTAATTATTTATAATAAAATTTAAAAAATGTTATGACTAATATTAGGAAATGTAACAAACTGTAAAAGGACGATAGGTGTGGGGGAGGGGGGGGGGGGATAAATCTTAAGATTAATGGATGATCCCTTACATTGTGATTACAATTTTTAGTACCACTTTTAATAAATGTAATACATTTGTATGGGCTACAGGCGTACATACATACATACATACATGTATTGCGATAACATTATTTTATAAAAAAAAAAAAATTAAAATACTTACATTTCAGATAGTTCAAAAGAACGCGACTTCTATGCTGAATATCTTTTTTAGAAAAAATTTAAAAAAAAAAGTACAGTATAGAAGTGGGCAATTTTTTAATATTAATAATAATAATTAATCTTTAAGAGTTTCTCGAAAAGAAAACAATTAAATTCAAAACGTTGCATCGTAAACTTTTTTATAAGGTATGTGTCATACATACCTTATAATTATACCACATCCCCTTATTTTAATACCAATATTTTTATAGTAAACAAACGGACAGACAAACGGACCCACGGCTGACGTTGTCTTGTCCAATTTACGGTTGGACGAAAGCTCCAATACGAACGCCATCTACTGGAAGTATTCCGAAAAAGCGACAACTCTGCATTGTGTAGTGTATTTTTTTAAATTTAATTTGAGTTTTCCCTTCTTTTTTTTTTAAACCTTCCCAGAAATAACGATGAAAGCACGCCTATTCGTAAAGCGTATTATACTGTCGAAGACTATATTAAAGATAAAACTGCTTGCAGAGAGTGATAGTTAACATGCAAAAATGTGAAAAACTAATTTCTGTAAAACTAGTTTTAGAGTGGCTAACGAGTTTCTTGCTGATTCTTCTCGTGGTTAGACTCCGAATCAGTGGTAAGCTTTTAAAATATTTGACGATTCAAAAGAGCTTGTAAAAAGTCTTCTTGAATAAAATATCATTAGAATTTGAGTGGGAATAAAACAAAACAGACAGTACTGAATTAGGCCCCGCCGTTTTGAAGTTATAGCACAACAAACATACCTAATTTAGGTTAAACAACAGCCTCACCTACTGGACCCATTTCTCTACAAACCATCTACGAACCCTTTCGGAATATACACAATTTCTTTTATCCATATTGGTCCAATGGTTTATGAGTAAGGTGACAAAGACTCGTACAGTCGATTTTTATATGCAGGTGTAAAAGACATCGTAACGCAAACTTTGTGCCTGGCTACATTTAACGTCCTAAATAAAATCACAAAAATCATTCATCTCGGAATGAGAGGTTACAGATATTGCCATCCTCATCCCATTCTTGAGCGCGCAATGTATCGTGAACATTGAGAAGCAATCGTCAACAAAATGTTGACGCGCAAAACAAGTCAACGACCCGCGCCGCGCTACCCCTGTTACGTACTTTAAAGTTTTATTTACATTGCGGTTTGATGCAAAAATATTGAAGAAATTTGTTTCTGATTTAAAATCGTATTGGGACAGATAGTAATAATGATATTATACAGTTTTAGAACTTAAGACTTTCGTGAACGGAATTCATACATATTTATTCATACATATTATATTCATACATATTTATTCATACATATTATATTCAGTTAAAAAGAATGGTAAAAAAAATTGTACATTTCAAGAAAAAGCCGACGAAGACCTTTACCACTGGGGAGTCTAGAATCATGTACTGAGCCCATGGGATGTTTATTCGGTACGATATATTTTACAGCCTGTATAAAGATATTAGAAACAATATGATACTTTTTACACACGTGTAACATCTTAAAATTTGACGAATTGAAATTAACACCATACTAAGTTTGCACCAAAATTATTTAGTGATACTTGCTTCGTAGCCCTTTGAATTGCATTTAAACAAATACAAAATAATTTTCAAAACCAACTAATATCTAATAATATCTACTGATTTATAGGCAGAAATAGCTTAGTGCTAAACAAATAGTGATGTAATAAATATCGATATTGCTGATAATCGATACGTTAAAAATATCAATAATATTCTAAACATCGATCGATGGTTAATAAATCTAGTTGCTTTTCACACCAATATAGAAAATTCTTACTTTTTTACAAATATCGACATCGATCAAAATAATACTCATCACATCACTAAAACAAACTTAACAATCTGTATTGCTACGTTACACATAGAAGCTCGATTTATATTTACAAAAGGGAAAACACCTAAACAAGTGAACACACATTTTAGCACTATTTTCAACCGACTTCAAAAAAGGAGGAAGTTGTCAATTCGACTGGATTTTTTTATGTCTGTCACGTCGGAACCTTCGAATGGTTGGACCGATTGTGATGATTCTTTTTTATTTGAAAGCTGGTGCTTCTCGCGCGGTCCCATCTCAATTTGAACCAGTTCTGACAATTTGAAATCGGTTTTTTTTTTTGTTAAAATTTTATGTCTCTCTGTGTACATCTTCAATCGGGCATGTCTATGCTGGTCACGGGCACCACTGGTTTCAATGCTTCGTTTTTCTTTTGATTCTTCTGCTTCTTATCTTTTACCTTTTTGTGTGCCTCGTCCCTGTATGGCTCCTGGTTGACGGGCGGGTCGGTTGGTAGCCCGCCGGTTGAACCGCGGTTTACGTTATTGTTGTACGCAATATTGGCGTACTCTTGCAGTAGCGGAAACACAGACAGAAGAAACTGGCAGAAGTCCTTTCGTATGCCAAACCACCCTAAAAATATAAAATAAACTGTTTAAATTTAGCTTACTTTAAAAAAAGGAATTAGTATAAGTTTAGGTCTTTTTTTTATGTTACAAGGGGACAGACGAGCAGGCAGCAGGCACCGAAGTGCCTACCGGCGCCCATGGACATATGCACGACCAGAAGGCCAGCAGATGCGCTGCCTAATACGGAAATGATGAAAATTTATGTAGGTTATTGCAATTTGTAAAGTTGTTTGATTATGATATCTAATTTTTTTTGTTTATTCTGATAGTCAAAAGCGGATACAAAAATAAATTTACATCATTATTGTTATTCAGTGGGTTACATGGAAAATGTTCAGCTAATTACAGAATAAATACTTCAGCATGCACCACTATTACAAAAGAAAAAAAATATATACACTATTTCAAGTTTAAATTGAATAAAGAAATTAACAATTAATAAGTTTAATTAGAGGTAGCGCCATGCTTGTAGCCGAATTGGGCCGGCGCGTCCGGGTTACCAGTACCTCTTTCTCACATGAGATCGGCGTGAAGTGGCGGCAATTCTGTCACGTCTAGTGATGGTGTTGTTGTCATTTTGTTTTTTACATCCAACGGTAAGTGATTTAACAAACGGGGGACTAAATAACTAACAATTTGTTCTCTGTATCTTTTACTCGCTCGTTCTATTTAGTTGTATACGGATTAAATAATTTTTAAAGAGAGTTTTTTTTTATTACGGTAAGGAACAAGCGAGCGGGCTGTTTCGTTGCGGGCTGACCATCATAACATATGTTATACATACTAGCTGTAACTCGCGATTTCGCGAGAATTCGATGATTTTGTTAAATGAAAATAAAGACTCTTTCAGGTTGGATCAAACTGCACACGGTGTTCAAAATTAAAATCGGTTCAGTTGTTTAGGAGTCCATCGTTTTTCGTTAGTCTTGCTAAAATTTGAAAACGGCTGGACCGACTTGAACTCTGTTCGTCTTGTCTAAAACGCCCGCCCAACACACTTAAAGAAGTTTTTACTTCAAAACTGAGCTTAAAATATTTCTTAATAGCGGGAAACCATCAAGGGGAAAAACCCAATAGATTGGAAAAAACAAACGGAGCATACTGATATAGGTAATTGAAGCAATTTGTATGCGAAATATGATACTGAGCAAAATACAAATAGGAGAATGATATCAGAATGATTCTGCGATGTAATTCCTTTAATATAAACATATACAGACTGCTACTTATAAACATCAATAAACATAAACGTCTATAAAATCATGTTTTTTGATTTTTTTACAGGATTTTTTTTTGTTCTATCTGGAACTATCACCAGAGGTCCTAGCACAAACATTTTGAACCGTTCGAATTCGAAGATTCGACTCCAAATGTGACGAAATAGACTTTTTCTTCGGTCTTTCTTTATTTACTTTACAGGGGTCTTCTATTTAAATTAAAAAAAAACTAGACGGAGGATTTTGATTTCGAAGTATGACTTCATTTTTAAGTGCTTTACATAATAAATTATTCTATATCATACAAAATATAAGTTTAACAAATAATATGTGTGTGTGTGTGGCGAACTGAAACCTATTTGGTGTGGAAACAAAAAAAAACATTGATTTGTGACATTGTCAATTATGAAAAAGGAGTTGAGAGATATTTTCCTGGATTAAAAAGATACATAATGTAAGCTGCTGATAAAATAAATAAATATAAACCGAAAGAAACGCGAAAATACAATCACTTGTCGTGACAGCATTGCCGCCACTTAACGCCAAATCCGCAGTAACTTTTTAAATCGATTATTTAAATATATCGGCGAAAAGCATAATTAAGAATTCATTTTGCTTTTGTTACTAAATATTACGCACATTCCACGAAAAACACGACTAACAATAAAAATATGATATCAATAGTGATGAATTTTAATGAGATTGAGATTTAAAAGTCTTTGATCAATAGGGATTAGCATATTGTGTTTTTGACAGGTTATAATTTGGTTATATTCTTAATTTGGATATTAGTATTCCACCAAAAGGTATAGTAGAATCCAAATAATAAAACAAATCAGTTTCTCATAATTATTTTATTAAAATTCAATACTTAAGGAACTAAAATTATCTATACATTACACACATTTTATACAACACTCATTTAAAAACTGCTACTACTTTCTCAACAATTACGAACAAATATGGCTGTCACAAAGTGTTGCCACCTGCAAAATTTGGTGATCTGATAATACTATATCTGATATACTATTAATGGTGTTATTCTTCATTATAGCCAACTTTGGCATATACAGTCTTTTTTTTAAAGGACTATTGTAACCTTTAAGACTTTATTGATATAAGATAAACTTTGTTTGCCTGTGCATCTGTATTTAAATAGTTCCTTTATTTCACTCTAGTAAAATATCGTTTATAACTCATATCTTAGCTGGAAGATAATGACGGAAGCATTTATCGCGCGTGTATTTTATGAGCGATATCTTAAGCGAAGCTTCCATTACGAGCTAATTCCTAATCTAATTCTTTTTAAAGAATTCAATTACGGCGGAAAAGGACATGGTTGCAGCCAGAGCAACTTAACTTAGTGATCGACTCAAATGCCGACCACTGATTAGGCCACGACCTCCTCAAATAACTGCAGATTAAATAGCTGCAGAATAACTGCAGATTTCTCTTTAAGAGTTAAGATTTTTGCCGCTTCCATGTTTATATATTTTTAAAGTAGCATGTTTTGTTAATAAATACCTATTCTTTATTTACCTATTATTTATTATACATTTAAAGATAGTTACTCTCAACCATACATAAGTAAAACAACATCAGCCAGCCAAAACAAAATTTAATAATTTTCAGCACAAATTGTTATTGTATGGCCTCAAAAATTAGGCCATATTAAAGCTCTGAACTATAAGCAATTAAAATGGAATTATTTATATATTTAATCGATAATTGTTTATTTAATTATTTTGTACATTAACAAAGCACATTTCTTCCAGCTAAGGCAACTGACATCAAGAATTAAGTTGCGGACTAAGAAAAAAAAAAAAAAAAAAAAATTATATTCACAAAGGAACTCAAAAGAATTCTTGCCGGTTCTTCTAGGTAGCATAAATATTCTGATTTCACGGTAGATTTATTTTCAATTTATACGAGTAAAAATAATTCCAAATAAGGAATACTTCCATAAATAAAAATAAAACTTTTATAACGGAATTTAAAATTATAAATAAAGTTTTCTAAATCTTGATTGATTGATTGATTTCATTATTGAAAACATAAAACATGTAAAATACACAAACTAAACTATTACAAAAATATAACTTAATTAAAATGTGTACAAAGGCGGGCTTAGCGTTTGAAAAGTGGACAAGCGAGAAACGTATCACATAGCACAGATAAAAGCAAAGTAGCTCATCTAATTCGATGAAATCATTATAAAAGTAAATAATTATATATATATAATTCTTTTTATAAAAAATTTTGCTGTGCATTGAACAAAAGCTGATTTAATATTTTTTTATTCATTAAGGGTTTGAATTATGTATTTATATAATCGGGTGCAATAAAACCGTATTCTTTTGTAAAACTTTTTTTTTTACGCAAAAAATACATTTTTATTTAATATGGGTTTAAAGGTCATATCAATATCTATCCGGTGAATTATCTTTAATCGTGCATGAGAAACTAAACTACTTTGCTTTAATCCGCGAATGAATACGAGGGAAAATCGGTGTAATGCTGCAACCCACAGTTGTATTAAGAAACGCCTTTACAGAAATACAAGCAAAGGTAATAAAAACCTCATAAAAAGTATAAAAGTCGTATAAAATTAAAAGAAACAGATAATATTTTACTATATTTACTTCGATCTTTGAGATGTTATTCGGAAGGCGACTGCAAAAGTACTTTTTAATTTACAAAAAGGTTAATAATATCTACATCCTATAAATACAGTAACTTACTTTCCATATAATGCAGAAGATTATCGATTTAATTATCCTCATTTTCTTTGAATATCACGTAAACTTATAAAATACAAACAAAAAGTTTTTCGTTTTCACACAAAAAATTCGCGCAATTATTGTGCGTAAAAAACTTTTCACTTGACATATCAACTTTTTTTTTTATTCGGCCTGACATGACAGACTATGATCGTATTAATTAGTAGTATACTGAAGAAATCTTCTTCAAAACTAATTATTAATCAGTTAAAAATATAATTACTATCCTTGTTAATAACAGAAGTTTTGTCTGCTAACATTATTTTGTTATCCGAAGCTAGACATAGCTCAGTGTTTGTACATTTCTGTCCTTGAAGACTACAAAGTACTAAAAAACTTTGCGCAGTGCAAAGGCCCCGGTCACAATACATGATTGTTCAAATGAAGCTATGTCTGGCTCCTGCATTAATAGTAGACATTTTGTTAACTTTAACATCATACAGATTAAGTCTAATTCCAACTTAATAACTGGACAGCCTCATTGTTATATATTTACATTAGTATATCTACTATTCTTGATATCACTATCACTAAGAGATGAATATTCAACACGAGACTCTTCTTACCAAATTCACTCTACACACTTGCCAGTAAAGTTACTCACAAAGAACTAAAGACAAAGACAATTATAAACCAAATATTTATCTCTAGTTTTTTCTTTGTAATACTAAAAAAAATTATGAAAAAAAAAGAATTAAAAAATTAAAGATTTATTATTCACATGTCATGTCATACATTATTCAGATGTCTTTTTTTAGGAAACTATTTTTAGGTCCATCCAAAGAATTTGAAACAATTATACACCAGTAGGCTTATCAAGGATTAATGTACATGTAACATGATTTTTTTTTTAAATCCTTTTGATTTTTGACTTCTCTATGTAAATAAATAACTTCTATCACAAATACATATATTTTAACATATCACAGCTTAGATAAGTATATAATAGCAAATAAATGCACATAATATCTATTAAGTATCAATAGAAATATCTTAGCACAAACTCTTCGAATTGAAGTAAGTCAATGAATCAACTTTATTTAAGGTGAAAATGTTTGTGCTAGGCGCACAGCAGACCCTTAGCGTCAACACGGGTTGCATTAGCATTGATTAACAGCGTGACATATTTAAGACTTGCCTTCTTTGGGCCTAGCACAAGTATTCATCCTAAATAGGCTTGTTGACTTAAGTTGATTCGAAAAGTTCATGCTAAGCCCTTAGGATTGTAAAATTAATATCTAATTAGATATCTATATGAGTAAAAAAAATCTTATGACGGCGTTATCATGTATAATGAGTGGTCACTAAAAGAATACTTTTCAAAATTCAGTCCTTAAAGGAATAAATTTAGAAAGCAGATTTATAAATGATAAAACTTTACACTTTACTTAATGCAAAAGCTGAGCTTTAAAATTAACATAAGGTTAATAGTGAAAAGTTATCAATTCAAATCTGTATATAATTCATTTTTTTATTCCTGAAACTTCTAGTATTAAAAGCAAGGTTCCAGTGAACCTTAAAAATTGCGGATTTCAAACAATCTTACATTGACATTACTGTTATATAGTAGTGATAAGTTCGTCATCAGGCATACTGAAAATACAAAAGATTATTCTACTGGACTGATCCTTAAGTGATGTTTTGCCTAAATCAGACTTACTAGTGGTTAATCATACATCTTACATCATAATCTTATAAGTTACCTATGTACAAATTGGTTAATATAGCAGTTCCCTGTTAGTTAACTGTGCAATAATTTGTTACATTTATTCAGGGCTGTTTTGGAGGGGCACGCATGTAGTAGAAATTATGAAAATATTTTTAAAAAAAATTCGAAAAAATTCAAAAAAATAGTGATAAAAATGTCAGAAATTGTAAATGAAATGGATGCATAGTAAAAGTGACCACTTGATGGAAGATGTACTCCTTCTTAAAGTTATTTACACAATTATCAATTGTCATTATTAATATCATCACCAAGAGTGTCACCAGCCGCTAAATAGCCATGAGCCAAGGGTGGCCAGCCCAAAATAGAGGATGGAAATGACGAATTTTAATACAACTTAGCACTACAGTGCAAACTAAATGCTGGGAATAGAACAATTAGAACATTCTTTCATGAGATTTTCTTTATCTGTCTAACTAGTCATGTAAATAAATAGACACAGGACTTCGATTTATTTGGTCTAGGCTAATTTTTTTTAATTTATAGGGGAGGGGGAGCTGCTCCTCCCCGCTCCCCTTTGGCGAGGCCCTGGACCATCTCTGCCATTACATTATGTTTCAAAATTATTTTGTGACTTATAAAAATTGATGTTCTGTATTTGTAGAAGCGATCTATGCTGAAATCATAGTAACAATGGTTGGGGGGGGTGGTACAAAAGTTATAAGTTTCTATTTTATAACATTGTAGAATTAGCGTGCCCCCAAAAAAGAAGTGATAAGAACAGGACTGCATTTAATTACTGGCTTACAAAGTAACTCATTTGAAAAGTTTAATAAAAACTTTTGTGACCAGGTAATGAAAGTAACACCAAGTCAGATATAAAAATATAATCATCACCACAATTGTGAATATCAATTGACGTCAATCACGCTGAGGAGGTGTTGGGGGCCTGTGGAATTTAATAATTAACTTCTGAAGCTCCTCAGCTAGGATTCGAGGTAAACCAAGAGCGTTTACTGCATCTGCGTTGTTCAAATGTTGTGCCAAAGTTAACATTGTTGTGTATCGCAATGTTCTTACACCAATGGTTATGTTCCAGTTAGTTCTATACATCATCCCGCCTATATTTCTAGGTGGCCTAAATATGGGCTTATTATTTATCACACAATTCTCTTTGGTGATCACATCAATGAATTCCCAAGGGTGAGTTATAAAGGAATTTATATCGTAATACGTGCCTGCTTCTAATCGGACGTAATGACGTTTTGCTCCATGGAAATCCCGCCACCAGACGTCAACTGGACGAGAGGTTCTGTTTGTAAAACGAAGATAGGCGCGAGCGTTGGATTCCATGGACTTGACAACAACCTGTTGTCCCTTTTCGTCGATTTCGTAAATCAACTCGACAGACTCCTCATTTTCACGTTCTCGTCTTTCCCTGTCTCGCTCCGCCATCACAAACCTTTTAAAAATTATATACCACACAATTTTGATGCTTTTATCGACCTAATATTAATAGGCAGTGGTCACTGCCACACAAATATATTTTATTGGACGACACTTTTATACACTGTGTCGCTTTTGGAACAAAAAGCAATCCTTTGTTTAAGTTAAAAATACATAGTACTGGTTCACAAAATATATTAAAATCTATAAGAAAAATTTTTTGGAATGCACTTTATTTTACATGTTATAAATGTATAGAAGAAATTAAATACACATACTTTAAAATAATGTTATTTGAACTATACCGCCATCACCAGAAATGGACAGTCATGTTGACGTTTAAAATCACTTCCGCTCCGATTTCGTACACAATGGCTGTTTGTGTGGCTGTTATTGGGAAAGATGTGAGTTTTTAACAATATTTTGCTTGAAATTTTAATGAAGTACTTGTATTCACACCTTTATTTCTTGATAACAATGATTTAAGATGGGTTTTAGAAGAGTACTTTAAAGAAATAATAATTTATTTTTCGACACGTCAATCTTTGTTATCATAGCCAAAGACAATTTTGTCAAATGATAATAGAATATAAAGACGAATTTGTGTTCTTCGTACAAACGAGTGGGGCTTTTCGTGGCTGCCGTTTTGAGGCAATTGTGTTTCTTTCTTGGTTATTATTTAATCAAGATAATTCTAATGTTCTTATTTTCGTTATTCTAATATGACTTTATTTAGCTTATACGAGAAACAACTTCTTGGTAGAGATAAACGAGAAATTTGAAACTTTTGATATAGTGGTTTTTTAAGCCAAGGTCGTTTAGTACATTGTTGAAGAAATTTTATAGTATACCTCACTTCTTTGCTCCTATTTCAAGCGCATATAAATTTCACATTCCTTCATACTAAATTAACGAAAACCTACGATTCCCTTTACCGTTTCGCATTAGAGCGTCTCTCTGCGCATCTAAAGACAAATTTACAGTTAAAGATAAAAACAACGGGGAAAAAAGAAGCTTAAATGGAGCGGTAAAGAGAAACATTATATCTAACAAGCTGTGGCCGCGACTTTATCCGCGTAAAATTAGGTAAAAAAAGTAGATTCAATTTTAAGCGTGATGATATATAGCCTTGATATAAATGGGCTATCTAACACTGAAAGAATTATTCAAAACGGACCAGTAGTTCATGAGATTAGCGCGTTTAGACAAACAAGCTCTTCAGCTTTGTATATTAGTATAGATAAGTATAGATGTAGTTTAAAATATTTCTAATATTAAAAAAAAGAATGGCACCTGGCTGAATGTTAGAACTCCTTGGAGCGACTTTTTCTGTAGACTTCTTTACGATGGAGCAAAATTTTTTATCATTTCAAGAAGTTAATTATAAAGTAGGAATGGCCAACTCGATTAGACCCAAGATGTAGCCGTGACGAAATCCTATGCGATCTATCAATTAAAGTTTTATTGCAATCTCAAAATAAACAGCATGGTTATAATGCATAAAGCAAAATAATATTAGTACACAATTATGTAGCATTTATTATTTGTTAAGAGGAAAAGAAAAAAAAAGGTTGAAAAGTATTCTTAGACACTACTTATTTATATAAATAAAAATAAAATAATTTTTTTTTATTTTCTTATAAAACACAACTGGTCCTTAACATAAATATATTAGGATAACAAGAAATGGGCAATTACTAATTATAGCAACATACAGTAATATTTAAAGTGTTTAGTACAGTTATGTTTATTTGTTACAAAATATGAATCGTCATTGTATAACACATTTGTGTATACAATTATATATTCAATAATGACCATTACATTATTGTATACAATAATATATTAAAGAGCGACTGTTATATTACAAGTTAGTTGTTTGTAAAGCTCTACTGTAAAGCTGGGAATTTCGGGTTACAACAATTTACGTGGGAGTTATCGATTATAGTCCTAAAGTGCACAACTGTGCGCTTTTCTGGAAACTTTTTGCTCCGCATAATTTCTCTGTGGAATCAGTTGCCAGCTTCGGTATATTCGAACGGATACGTCTTAGGACCTTCAAGAAAAGAGGATACTCATATCTCAAAGGCCGGCAATGCATCTGCAAACCCCATGGTGTTGCAGTTGTCCAGATATAGAAGTATCTATAAAAAAGCCAATGAAAAAGGAAAGTGTGGTATACGTCGCCAACTTTTGTACTATTTGTAGGTACTATAGATATTTTGTGCTCGTTTGCCCGTTTTAAAACAAAAAAAGGCTAATAATATCTAATCCTAACTAATATTATAATTCTAAAAGTAACTCTGTCGCGCTTTCATGCTAAAATTACTAAACGGATTTAATGACATTTGGTACACAGATAGTCTAGTGCCTAAGAAAGGACATAGACTAATTTATAATGATCAATTGTTTTTTGGTACAAAACATGACGATCGGGAAGACATTGTTCGATTGATTAGATCTATGGTCAATTTGTCTGTTAAGGAGTTGGCTAGTAACAATTAGTTGGTGTTATTATTCTTTAATAGCCTTTGAGTTTCTCTTTATATTTAACGAAATCCCCTGCCTAGCCAAATCTGGTACGATCCTACTAGTGCGGCTTTAGATGTCCTTTCTAGTAATGAACTTATGATACTTTTTGTTACCAATTTTACGAATAAATCAATAGAATTTAAATAAGTTTTGATAAAGTATTCGCTCCTTAAACATCACTCGATGGAGTATTCAAATTTTAAATTTAAATTAATATTTTTAATTATTGATTGTAAAAATCGTTTTTGTCAATTGAATTATTATATGGGTGTACTTTACATGAAATAAATAAATTATTATTATTATAAATTAGTTGTATTGTGACAACTCTATACCATGCATGAGAAACTAAACTACTTTGCTTTTATCCGCGAATGATTTCTGAATTCATTCGCGGCTAAAAGCAAAGTAGTTTAGTTTCAGTTTACTAGGATTCCAAAACAACACTCAATATAACGTCTTGCTCTAGAGAGACGGTAATTAAATATTCGTTTTTCTTCAGTTAAATTCTTGCCACAATATGGCATAAATAATAATATATTATAAAATTAACAAATAAATAGAGTCTGAGGTGGACTCACTTAGTCCTAAGTTAGCTGTAAGTAATAACTGCTGTCAAATGTGAGCCCAAGGCTGCTAAAAAAAGATAAATAAATAAATAACATGTAAAAAAGAGCACGGACGAATTGGTCCGTGGAATTCGTTTAATTAAAAAAAAAAAAAAACTGTTCTGTTTATCTTTACATAAAGAATTACTTAAGGTACCTGAGGCCAATCGCATAGCAGTAAAAATTGAAATAATGAAAATTTTGCAAGCGTTTTCCAGTATAGTTATTTCTATTACTAATATGTTTCACAAGCAGAGCCTTGTGATTATGTTGTGTATAAAAAGGTTTCCATTTTTTTGTACGGAACCCTAAATTTTTTTAAGTATCCTATGTTACTCCTTGTAACATCACCAATCTCCCAATGAAAGTTTCGTCGAAATCGGTTCAGCCGTAACTTGCACTTTTGATATAGAATTAATCCTAAAAATTACATTCGTATTCTCTTTATTTTACTATCATTTATTTAAATATCTTATTCTAAATACATTTTAAAATATTAATATAAAAATACAAACATTTAAAAATATATAAAAAATAGATATCGCCGGAGGCGAGGCAAGGACCCAAGCAACCGGTGGTTAGGGCTCCAGATTGAGAAACTCCCACATTGTCTTGTCAAAGTTAGGTGATCATTAGCATCCAAAATTATGAACGCTTTAATATTTATTTGTTATGCGAATATATAATAGCATTCATAATCTTCATTAATTCATAAAAAAAATTAATCAGTTTCGAAGGTCTGATATTCTTATTCTTTATTTTTAAAAAGTATTGGTTGTCTGTAAAGATTATTTACACTGATAACGCCGATCGGTTAGGCTGATCGCGCCTACTTATCGCTTGTTCCGCGCACTCGCTCGCATGCTCGGCTCAGGCGGAACATGACAAAGAGTCATGCTTTCAGACGTTCTTCAGCTTCAGATTCAGATCAAAAATTGTCATAAAATAGTCTCTTTACTGTTATCATTACAGGTTGTTAGGCAAACTTTAATCATGTAAAAGTTTCTTCTAGAAGAAGACATTAAATAAATAATTATGCTCCTGAAGTTAAAATATAAAACTGCTTTTCCGATTGGGCGCCTAAATACCTGGTTTGTTTTACAAAAACAAGTTTATCAAACCATATATAACCTACCTATCAAATAATTAAAAATGTTTTCTAACAATTTTATGCCGTGATTCTGTTACATTTTAATTCGATTATACGTAAAACCCGTTTTACGTTTATGGCTTTTGCGCATAACAGCTTTCGATTCAGGTGATTGATTAGTGTCACCGAACCTCCTATACACAAAAAATCACATTTAGTCTAAATTTCACACCATTTTTAAATATTTAATCGTTTTGCTGGACACTTTAAAAGCACTTTCGCCAATCGCTGTTTATCAATAATTTTCAATGTGTGTGCTTGGATAACGCAGCACTTTCACTACAGCATTCACGGCTCACTCTGATTATCCCCAGCCTTGACCGCTGTCTACGAGATCTGCACGATTGCTGTTATACAACGCAACCGTGGCGACGGTCACGCATCCGCCTTAAAACCTTTTTTTTTTGCGTCTATAATTACAATAATTAGGTCCACTTTTGCGGGGGCACGCAGTGCCCCAAGGAAATTTCGAAAATATCGAAAAATTGCCATAAAAAGTGAAAAAAAAATTAAATGAAGAAGTTATGCTTCTTTTTAAAATTTTATTTACACAATTATCACTCATAATATCATCACTATCATAAAATAAACGTTTCAAATTATAATATGATGTTTCTATTCGCAAAATGCATCTATGCTCATAATATAGTGACAAAGGGTACAAAAATTATGAGCTAATAACTTTTGAGAATTAGTGTGTCCCCAAAAAAAGAAGTGACAATTTTTTTCAAGCAAGCCTTTTGGCTTGCTTATACTCAACTGCTTACTACGCTTAACATAAAATTACACAGAGTAAATATTTCGATAAAATATTTAACAGAAGTAAGATTGAAATTAAAATACTAAATCTAAAAAAATATTAAATTTAAAGAGCAAAGATAACAGATCTATAGGAAGATATGTATATCTCTTTCTGTATAAGAAAGTACCTTTGTTTTTTGGAGTCCCTATCTAGTTTATTTTTTGCATGAAGGGATTATGTCGACATAATGATCGCAGTTGAATTTTAATTATACTGAGATTATAATGTTTTTGAGATTTATGACAACAAGGACTTGTTGATAGCTTCTAAGACTGTTTTTTATTTTTTAATTGCTTAAGAATATACATTCTCTTAATGTACTTTACATGTAAATCTGTAAGGATGTTATCTAATATTTCTTGACAACGGTATATCAAGTTTCTTATAGAAAGTAAAAGCAATACTGTTTATTTTTGTAAATGACCAGTAAACCGCAAATTTACAAAACTATCTTTAAGATGTACGAAAATGATAGCTCTAAAGGCTAACGCAAAACGAAGGCGGATCAGTTTGCGAAAGCGGTAACCTACTACATTTTAATATATTTACTTAGTTACTTTTTCACAGATCGCAATAGCTGCCATAAGTCCATTGAAATGCTACATTTTTGGGCTTTCCGTGCATCAGGGGATGCAATTTTCTTTTTTAGATATCGATATAGGGGGGTCAGGCTAAAATTAAATTCAAGTTCGTAGGGTTGCAACACTTGGCGTTCGGCCGCCATCTTGGCAAGAGGGGTTCAAATTGTTTTTATAGTTTATCTGACGAACACTTATCTGGCGACCTATAGTCGCACAAGAAAAAAATTGTTGACAGTTTCTATTGTAAAAAAAATAAAAAAGTTATAAGCGAAAATTCATAAAAATTTGAGCCAAAAATTTATATTGGTCGATGTAACTTTTTTTTTATTTAAAAAAAAATGACGTCAGGCCAGTTTTGTAGATAGTGTTTTTAGGAATAATTTTATTTTAAATTTTTTAAATTATTTTCATTAGTTAAGGCTTTACAGTGCTGGGAAACGTATACTAGTGTTTAATATAAAGTTACATATTATTAAAGAAATTAAATGGGTTATAAAAAAATATGGAGAGTCAATTTTTTTAATGGGAAATGTAAAAAAAATGCGTCTGTTTATGCGCAGCTTAATGCAAATTCTAACGAAGACACAGTTCGAAAGAAGTTTGTGTTGATTTTAGTAAGAACCTCACCAATTATGTTGCGGTTACGAATGCTAAGTTGCGGTTTTACAATGCATAATCATGAAAGTGTGTTGTATCTAACACCATGGCACTTCTTTTCAAATATTACGTACATTAAATATGTTTTCTATTACATGGATATCACTAAACAGTTAAAAATGAATTTATACAATTTGATGTGATCCTTATTTTCCTAAACCAAAAAGAGATTTTACTACCTTTTAAATGTTTTCTTCTTGTCCTTTACTTTTATGAAATCAATTTCTGGGCTGACCAAATTAAACTGATGAACTACGATGAGGGTTCAATATCATAAAATTTGGGGCCATTTTAATTCATTTTCCCCTTTATAAATGAGGAAGCCCTTTGGACAGTAAAAAAATAGTTTGCTTAATTCCGAAATTGTTTTTTAAGATTTTGTAAAATCAAGAAGCAAGATAAATCTCGTGTCAGTATGTCTATCCGGGATAAATTTGGACACCACTAAACCTAACTCTATAAAAATTTTCAGATTATCATATTTTTGAGAAGCGGATTTTTAATTTTTTTTTTTTAATATGTGTTCAACCTTTGTTGAGTCCGTAGTCTATAAATCCATTCAGAGATTACTTTTTTTTTAATATGCATGTTTTTAACATTACCGACCTAGATGAGCCAAATAAGGAATAAAAATGCAACAAGGGAAAAAAAGGGAATTTAGGGTTTACCCTATTTATTTATTTTAGTGGTAATATTACAATCCTAAAGGACGAATTATAAAACCGAAATTGAAATTTCAAAGTTCACTTCATAGATACATAAATTCTATGGTAAATGAATGAAATGGAGGTCGTCTATTTGTGGTAGTTATCACAAATAACAGGGCATAGTACTACCTCACTCCGCTTTTTGTGGATGCTGTTGAAGGTGACTAAGTAACTTCCAGAAAAAAGTATCTAAAATAAATAGATTAAATATATAATATGCTAATTATAATTAAAATATAATAAAATTTATATAATAAAAATATTAAACAGCATTAACAAACAGTTTTTAAGGTTTGTTCGCTCCGACTATTGGATCAAGACCCCTGAATATTGCTGGGTATAACTAATTGGAAAGATTCTCAGTCCTAAGTCTGACCATTTGAGGTTTTTATTAGCTACCAGAAGAATTCTAGTTTTAAATCCTTTATAATTATAAAAATATTTAAAACATTGTGTAGTTTAAATTTAAGACGTTTAAATAAGAGAAAAATTAACTAACTTTTCAATAAGCACTTACCACTAAATCAGCCAGACAGTTTCTCCCCAAAGCAACACTGACTAAAATAATCTGCACCACCAAAAATTTGCACTAAAAGTAGTCACGATTCGTTAGCGTGTTGGATTCAATCGATTGTTGGTAAAAACATTTAGAGAAAAGCTGGATTTCCCGTAGGCGCGATTTCCTGCACGAAAAACCCAACGTTGACCCAACTATTTTCACAAATTTTGCCAGAAATCCGGTCGAAGGCTGTTTTACAGGCTAGCCCATTGCCGCAATCCATACTGTTTTTTTTTGCTTTAAGTTTTAATTTTTTTTGTAAATTAATAATGTGACTTTTGTAATGTTTCATATCGATAGATAGGAAGGAAAATATTAGCAGGGAATAAAGGTATTAATAAAAACATACAACAAAAATGTTCTCTGGGTTCGGTAACATGTCAGTAAGCCAATGGATTCTCTCTGTCTCTCCTTCTTTACTGTTTGTCCCACATGGTGGTGGGGTCAGCCTTCCGAACTTTCTTCCGCCACTTCGCCCTATCTTTGACAATAAAAATGCACAATAAATATCAATTTTTAGATTAATTCAATGTTAATAATAAAATAATACTTAAAAAATAAGAAAAAAAAAATCAAATGTATACATAAAATGTCCCTATATATCGTTTAAAAATTAATTTATCGTGTAAAAGTTCTTTGCGTTAAGCCATTGGTACAATTTTATTTAAAGGTTACAACCACTACGTTGCTCAAATTGTCTTGACGAAATGCGCGAAATAACATACGTAAGCGGTTTGACTCATTATTCATCTTTATATTTGACTTGCCCGTTGGCGCAGTGGGTTTGCCGGCATGACATTGCCGGGGCCGTGGGTTCGATTCCCGCCTCGAGTCTGGATGTATTATCTATATGTATTTAGTTATATATTTCTAGAAAAAATATACCTGTGTATAGCAGGCGGCTGTTACCTATAACACAGGCATTAAGTTGTCATTGTTGTGTAAATTTAGATTTGAAATAAGATGATTTTGGTGTATGTTTTTTTTAAAGATTTTAGTGTAAGGATTTTTTTAAAAGGCTTAGCTGATACGTAACCGGCATAAGATGATTCGTCATCCCAATTTGATATCAAAAGGTCTGTGCTAAATTATCTAACTCTAACTTCGAATAAAAATCCCATCATAATCAGAAAAGCCTTTCCAAAGATTGATGAAAAAACAGGAGAAATTTGCGTACAGGTAACATGTAAATAGATATAAAAAGGCAGTTTTTAGTGACAATCAATTCATTTCTGTATTGATTTTATACATGAAGCGATGGATGTATATAGAGAGCACTTTACGGTTTTTTTCATTGGTCTATATTGAATATATTTAAACTTTATGTTGTAAATAGTGATTCACTCTTTGTATGCAAGGCACAAGCATGAGTTGTGTGTGAAGCATGTAAATATAGTAGCCTCAATAGCTCAATGGCAAAAGTGATTTTTATAAGAAGATCCGTTCGAATCTTTTCCCATTGGGCTATTGTCGCATTCGCTATAATGTTAGGTATACCTAAAATATACCTAATTTTTGTCTTTAAAGTGTTAGATGCACACAAGATTAAAATTAATGGAAGAAAATGGTGAAAAGCTAACTTTATCACCGGATCTGATGATCTGAGATTGTGTCTTACGGAACATAAACCACTCAATAGTTTTAGTCTTTTACACTCAAGGATAAGTGGAAGAGATCTGTTCTAGGGATAAGTATATCTGTTGTGCACTAAATTTCCTTATTTGTTGTCATGTATACTTTTTATTGGTACATAAATAAATAAAAAAAAAATCAAGATGTGGTGATATGATAAATTGGTCTGTTTCACCCCAAGGTTGTGGACAAATATTTAAGTTTTCTGATCCACTGAAATACAAGAATCTTTCGTCATTTTCTTCTATTAATTGCCAGTAACCTTTATAACAGTGTAAGTGAGCCAATATTTAAACTATGCTTCTTTACAGACGATGAAGGTGGTCACATCAAGCAAGGCTACGAGTCACGGCGACAGAACGACCTGTACATGCGTCTGGGACTGTTATTGGGAGAACGACGAGGTTCCCGGAACAAATCCCGGGACAGTTGTACATCCTTGGCCTCCTTGGATGCCCATACCTTGGCCTCGCACAACACCAGCCCAGTTAGTATAATCAAGCATTTCCTATATTTACCATTTATAAAAGAATCCATCTACCGCTACGCAATGAAACTATCTATCGCTTATGTCATTGTCATGTCATCAGCTTAGGTATGACACTTCGGTTACTATTACGTTATAATAAGGTACTGTAGCCGCCACTATAACGCTGAATAGAAAAATACACCAAAGCAAACTAGATGGCACTGTCTGGACGCGGTACACGCTAGCGAAGTTTCTACATATGATCTCTATATATATATAGAACTCCCGACGAACGTCCGCCCTGGGCAACTCCGCCTAGCCTGGACTAAAAATCTACCTTTGCGGTGTTTCAGCATGTCGACCTACGATCCCACCTAATCATCCCTCCCCGAAAACCTTCCACCTTGGTGTGCCCTCCCACAGTACAATACAATAATACTATTCATTACATTAGACTAAACGTCCACTGAAGAAGTCGGTTTCGTTACCACCAGATCAACTTACTCTATTCAAGTAGTATTAAGTCTAATTAATGTGTAAACTTATATAGAAGAACTGTTTGGTTCAGACATGACAACTCTCAAAATATATTTGTGTTAAAATACAATTTACTTGCATTTAAGGTGTCAACATTAACGGGCTCATCAGAAGTAGATGCAGCAACACCTCTAGGAAGGGACTCGCTGGGATCCCTGGCGTCTATGTCCTTATCTGCAGCCAGCAATTGTTCATCTTCAAGCCCCGGAAGCAGACGGCACTCTGTTACGGGTAAGTGTACTATCAAAAAGTTTACCTTTGGAAGGGCTCGCGTAGTTTTTCATTACATAATTGAATATGATGTTAAATTAATATGCTAAAGCACAACTCAATAGGCGTGACAGTTTTTCACCAAACAGCTCAGGTTGTGAGAATCTCAGGCTGCGAGAATGTTAGGGCTCAGTCCGCTTGCCCTAATTACTTCAGAGTGCACGAACATTCTCGATAGTTTCACTTACTTTTACGTTCGACACGTAAGTGATATCACAAATATAATCATCTCGTGATGACATCTATGTAGTATGTAATAAGACATATATTGCTATATTAATTTGACATTACTACTTTGCTATTATTTCTTGATTCTTGAAACATTGGTATGATCACAAGAAGTCATAAACACATTATGTTCTCCAAATTATAACAAAATGTTTGGCTTTAAATTCATATAAATAAAATTTCTTACGTTTAATTTTTCAGCAATTCAAAATGGCCGAGAGGAACTCACCCGAATGTCGAGTGGTTTCTTTAAAAACAGAAAGACAGCCGCCCGACGGTCTGCAAGAGTTGCTAGTAAACAGTCTACAACATCTTCAGAACTTAAAAAAGGTATTATAGTTAGAGTGAGTACAGTCTAAAAATGCACGCCCCTCCAAAATATTCACCTCTACATGCAAAATAGCGTATTTTAAAACAAACAGCCAAGCTCGTCAATATCATTGACTGACAGTTCGTGGTAAATTTACAATTAAATCGCTGCACACACACAAGCAAGCGTTGGAATTAATTTGTGGAGGGATGTGCATTTATAGACTGACACATTTATACTTTTACTATTTGAAATATAATTTTAGTCGAGGTCTGGGCAAATGAGATAGGATCCTAGAAGAACTTCTTGAAAATGTAAACACGTCACATTGAACTGAAAATCGCATCGTATCTACGGATACTAACTATGCAGTAAATATGCTGAAATAATATTCGCTTAACTTAAGTTTCTTCTGTCACATGACATACAAATATGATTGTATACTACTTCATGGTAATTTTTCACAATAGATCTTAGGGGCAGGATCTTAAAAGTAAAATATGCATATAAGTTATAATTTCTGTTTTTTTCTTTAGTTCATCCAGCCCCACAACTCACTCTGCGACCTTTATTCTTCGAAGTACCTTCGACGGAAAACGAATGCTGTTTCTCTGGAAGACAGTGGCTTATGAGAGATATGGAGAAAGCTCTAGATTCAACATCTTCTGGTAAGCAGCAGTTACAGTTACGACTTAATAATTAGTCTTGAAGGTGTCTTCTCAAACAGATCGCTAATAGAAAGGCTTAGTATTTCAAACACTTTCTTGGGCCTATTCTAGTAAAATAACTAAAGTGTAATAGTCCATAACTTCTGTCACCAAATTAGCTTAAATTGTTATTTCACCTTCTTTTCCTAAACACGATTTTTTTACCCGTGATTTTTGTTGAAAAAAGGTAAAGTCGTTTAAAAATCAGTGAAGACAGAAGAACTTTTAACAGCCGATCCTTAGTTTTCAATCTCTTCGTTATCACATAAATCTTGCATCGGCAAGTGACGAAGATTAGTGAATTTCATTTAATTTATTATATTGGAAATTTCAGGTATTCTGATCTCGGGCTGTCCAGGTACGGGCAAGACGGCGCTAATATTACAACTTGTGGAATACTCCTGCTTTGGTCGTAAGAGGAACTTTGAGTATGAGGAACTAAGGGAGCAGTCGGACATTAGAGAAGTGTTGCCGGAGGAGATTGCTACGGGAATGGTGACACATCTTGCGTCACAAGTCGTGGCATACCATTTCTGTCAAGTAAGCATTATTACATTTCGCTACTCCAGAAAGTCCTAGTAACTCACCAATAAACTGAATAGTTCTTGCATAATGTCTTTGCGTACCTGTTTCATCAGAAGGTTCCAGAGTATTGTTTTAAATTAAATTTTCAATTTACTTGTTTAATGCTATAGAATTTAAAATCCTTTTGTATTAGGCGAAATATTAACTTGGTTTTGTAAACGATTAAGGCATTAAAGATGATCCATTTATTTGTTCACAGGCAGACAACAATAGCACATGTCTAGTCGGAGAATTCGTTCACTCGCTAGCAGCACAACTTTGCCAAGCTCCAAGATTACAAGCTTACAGAGAATATTTACTAAGCGAGCCACATCTTCTCTCATGTCTATCCCTAAAAGAATGCATCGCCGATCCTGACTTAGCTTTTATGAGAGGAATCATAGAACCACTGATCATATTGAGGAGAAACGGAAGCATAGATTCAACTAACAGCATCATTTTAGTCGATGGACTTTGTGAAGCAGAATACCATAGACCTGATCACGGATACACAATCGCCTCATTCTTAATAAGGCATGTACCAGAAATGCCATCATGGCTAAAAGTTGTCGCAACCATTCGAACTCAATTCATTGAGCTCACTAAACAACTACCCTATACGAGGGTAAGCTTAGATGAATCTGACAATGTACATAAGGACTTACTTGAGTATTTTAATGCAAGAGTTCAGACAGCACCTATTATAGAAACGAATATTAAAAGTTCCACAGGAAAAACAGAAGGAATGCATAATTCAGTTATGAAATTCGCACAATATGTCCTACATTTGAGCCAAGGTTCATTCCTGTTTTTAAAACTTATTCTAGATCTTCTCGAACGAAGCCATATAGTCGTAAAATCGACAAACTACAAGGTAGTTCCAATATCATTAGCTCAGATATTTCTGTTACAATTCAATTTGAGATTCCCCACCGTCCAATCATTTGAAAAGGTGACACACATCTTAAGCGTTTGTTTAGCAGCACTTTATCCCCTCACTTTGGTAGAAATTTACTATTCAGTAAACTCTCTCCTAGTCGACACCTTTTTGCCTTGGGAAGAGTTTTGTCACAGATTTGAAAGTCTTACAGATTTCCTCGTAAAGAGGATCGACAACACGTACATGTTTTTCCATCCATCATTCAGGGAATGGTTGATACGTCGTGATGATAATGAGAGTCCCAAGTTTTTGTGTGACTTAAGAGCTGGTCATTGCGGTATTGCGTTTAGACTTTCACGGGTCCAGGCACCTTTGGATCCAGAAAAATCTATGGAATTGGGACATCATATTCTGAAAGCTCACATGTACAGGAATATGGGACCGGCCCAACTTGGCCTATGTCCGAGAGATCTTCAAGCCATGATGGTAGCGTCTAGTTCTGCTAACGTCGGGGAAGCGGTGGCCAACTTGAGAAACATTTATACTCCAAACGTTAAAGTGTCAAGGTTAATGTTGTTAGCGGGAGGATCTCCAAATCATATCACAGAATGTCTCGGTAACGCACCACTATTGTGCATGTACGCCTATCAAGGAATCATCTCAATGGTTGGATTACTTATAGAGTTTGGCGCTGACTTAGAAATGACGAACTCACAAGGATGTTCAGCCTTGTCATTGGCATGTCAAAGAGGTCACACTGATGTGGCTAGAATGTTGATAGCATCAGGTAATTTAGCAAATCACTTGTAAGATTTTTTCCGTAGCATAAATATTTACCATACATTTGATTACTAAATGCATAATTGAACATGTTACTGTATTTAAAGTATTTTAACAACTATTATTAATTCTAGGTGCCTCCTTAAGCCATACAGATACAGCTGAACAAACTCCTCTTGTTCACGCAGCTAAAAACGGCCACCGTGATACTGTTATTTACCTCCTGGGATGTCAAACAGGCAAAGACGATAGAAATTCTCTTGATATAGATGATGGTAACATTGAGCAATTAGTTCCTGGATCAAGACATGCATTAATAGGTGCCGCACAAAATGGACATTTGGATATTGTTGAATATTTATTAGATACAGCTGAATTAATTGTGAGTAATCCGATGACAAGCAATTTTTTATTTACGTTGGTCTTTGTTTATACTTCTTTGTATGATTTACAAAAAAATCTCTAAAAAATTTTCTTACTGTATTTCATGGCAAGTCTGCAAAAAAAGTAAATAAAATAAATCTAGAATACGCAATTAAAATGATGTGTAAAATGATTAAAAAAAACCGGCTGTAATTGATGTCAAGATAAAATTAAATTTATTTTACAGCCTGACGGTATCTGCCCGGTCACTGGGGAGACAGCTCTTACGGCTTCTTGCTCTACCGGAAACGCAGCCATCGCTGATGCTTTACTCATTCGAGGAGCGACACCGTACTCTCTAAACGCAAGGCAAATGTCACCACTGGCTTTAGCAGCAAAGAATGGAAGAACAGCTCTAGTGCTACGGCTTTTAGATTCAGGAGCGGATGTGATGGGGTCGGGAGGAAAGAATCCTTTAATACTGGCTGCAGCGGAAGGTCATGCTGATGTTGTTGAAATGCTTCTAGCACATGGTAAGCTATAGTTAGGTGGCGTACAGTGGAGGAGTTTAAAATTTAAAATTGTTGTTGAAATTGTTATATTTGATTTTATGATTAATGTAAGATTAAACGTCATAGTAGATATAGCATTAAAGATTCAATAGCACTCTATCTTTATTTAACCTAAAAATTGTATTTAATTACATAATATCATTTTATCGTCGTTTTCAGGTGCCGATCCTGATGCAGTAGACGGTGATGGAATATCACCACTCGGATGGGCCAGTCTTCGGTCAAGAATACCAACTATAGTAGTGTTGTTAGATAAAGGAGCTACCATCGGTATGTTTTATTTAGAGTAGTGTTTCCTTGCCAAAAACTTAAATATACCTTTTATTACCTATTTATATTAACAGTTTTCTTAATTATTTCCTTTTAATGTAAATCATCATTCAAATTTATCGATGGACCTATTTTAGATCAACCAGATGGCAGTGGAAGAACACCCCTGGGTCTAGCATGTGGAGGGCCGGCGGAACTTGTAGAATTATTGTTAGAAAGAGGTGCTTCATTGGAAAGGGTTGATCACAGTGGATTGCGGCCTTTAGACAGAGCTATAGGACAGAGGAATGTTCCCGTAAGTTATACAAGACTTTGTGAATGTTATTTTAAAAAGTATTTCGAAATATTGATCATGTCGTATATTTTTTCCAGGTGGTGAATTGCTTTTTAAGAAAAGGGGCTAAACTTGGCCCTACCACATGGGTAATGGCATCAGGCAAACCAGAATTTATGTAAGTACTTATTTTTCACCTGCATTGTATTATTTGGCTGGTTTATTCTCCTAAAGTAATCATAAAACCAACAAAATTTGAATATGAATAAGTCTAAGTTACAACTTTGGGTATCTAATTTTGATTGGATTTTAATAATGTTCGATGAACTTGGTTTCAGGCTAATACTCCTAAACAAGTTGCTTGAAGACGGGAATATGCTCTACCGTAAAAACCGACCATCGGAAGCCGCCCACCGGTACCAGTACGCTTTGAAGAAGATTAATCCACTGATCAGCGATGAAGGCCTCACGACTCCCTCAACTCAGCCCGTACCTCATGAGCACGTTTCTGCATTTGTTCAGCTCAAAACCAACTTGCTATTGAATTTATCGCGATGCAAGAGGAAACTCAATGTAAGTGTACCTAACCAAGTTAAAACAAAAAATATTTTTCATTTACAAACGATGATAGTTTTTTTTTATTTCAAACATTACCTTTTTGCTAAAAAATCACATTCCCGATAATCAATACTCCATATTGTAATAGTTTTAATTGCAATGATCAAATATATCATAAAAAATTACAATACGTTACCTGTTATTTACATTCTTATATTCGGTAACAAAAAAAAATCAATTAGAAAAAAAAAACCATCATGGCAAATTGGACAGTACAATATTCAATTTATTTAAATAACAGACAATCAGTTTTGGAACAGCAATATTAAATTTACTATTTCATTTTAGGGCCAAAGAAACCAAAATGTCTAAACTAACATAACAAGTCTGTAGTATAGTTTATTGTCAAATACCATAAATTACAATAAACTGAAAGTTACGACTAATTTTAAGAATAAAATAGTTTGTATCTTTTACGCTCCCACCGATTTCCTACACTCTTATTATTAAAAGTTTCTTCTCTTCTATGGTAAAACTCAAATTCGTCTATCTTGAGTTTCAGTACTAACTCAGCTCGATTTCAGATCTCATTATTTATTACATTTTCTAATAGATGTTATCATTGACTAAAAGTCGTTATTATATTTAATAAATATTTTGTTAAATTCCTAAACTGCCTTTTTAGTCTACTTCTGTCGTATTAGATACCCATTACCACTGATAAAATAAAGAAATCATAAACATTTATATTTCCTAAAATATTTCATTAAAAATGCGCATTATTATTAAATTACTAAATACGAACTAAAACTTAAAAATGACTAATTAGGTAAAAGAACTGGATTCAATTTTAGCGTGATGATATTAATTATAACCTTCCTCGATAAGTGGGCTATCTAACACGGAAAGAAATTTTCAAATCGCACCAGTAGTTCCTGAGATAATTGCATTCAAGTAAACAAACTAACAAACAAATTCTTCTGCTTTATATATTAGTATGGATTTCTATGTATAAAGCTTCAAGTATTTTCTTTCTTTTAAAGTAGTAAGTCAGTCGCACAACATGCTTACGTGAAGAAATGAAATAAAACAGTTTTTTTTAAAGACAGGTCTTCCAGCAGTTAAAGGTTATGACAAAAAAGAAATCAGAATTTTCTCCAAACTTTCGTAATAAATTAGTTTTCGAAGTAATTTAAATTTCAATGTCGGATTGGAATTTGAACGGCTTTCCCGTCCTGGAAAGGAAACGGAAACGGGGACAATATTATAGGATAAAAGAATGTACTAAATAGTAAGTAACCCAAAGTTCGCGAAGGACAGTATTTTCCGAGTCAGCTACAAATACAATAAAATTACTCTAAGGTATGTTTTAATTATTTTTTTCGTGATTAAAACTCTACTTAAATTTTGCTAGGTACATACCTATGATGATAGCCTGATTTTGGAGCGCTACTTTTATCTTGAAGCCTATAAAAAAATTAAAAAGTACGTTCCTTAAAAAATAACTGATTTATTGTGCTCACGACATGAACAAAACTTTTTTAATTTATAAAGCGTACAATATATATATTGCCTATAAAATACATATAGTTACCGGTATGCAAGGATTATCAACCTCGGCGCTGTTTGCTCATTTTAATGTATTTCGTGGCTTGAAATTTCTTATTGCCGTGTATCCGAACCTCTAGTAATTCGTAGGTAGCCCGTGGTAGAAGAACTAGTCAAATGTTTAGTATTTTTACTCTTCTATTTGTCAATTGATTATTAAAAGGAACTTTATTATTAATATACTTTCTCGTAGAGCAAACTACAATGAATAAATAAAAGAATAACAAGAGATAAGCAAACTATAAGTGGCTTTGTTATCCCTAAAAAAAAATTCTCAACGCAACCTTAAAGACAAGAAATTATAAAGGAGTGTGAAAACAGGCCAAAAAAAAAAATAACGAAACGATTTCACGAAAAATAGAAAGTTAAATGATAAAGATGAAGTCGTAAACTTTATCATAACACGAAAAAACAATTATTGATATGAGCACAGAGTATTCTTAAAATCGTCTGTCAAATTTAAGTTTTTAATTATTTGTCTATGCTTTTTAACCGACTTCAAAAAAGGAGGAGGTTATATGTTTCACGTGTATTGTTTTTTAGGGTTCTGTAGTACTACAAGGAACCCTTATAATTTCGCTCTGTCCGTCCGTTCGTCCGTCTGTCTGCCCGTAAGGTGCCCCCACTCCTAGTTTTTCCAAACTATTAGACGTAGAGGCTTGAAATTTTCCATGCTGATAGAACATGCGAAAAACTCATTAGGAAAATTATTTTGAACGAAATTTTATAAGTAACTAATATAATAAATCTTTATTGGAACAAACTTACATCATTATTACTAATACAAATTAAGTCTATACACAATAACTGGAACGCGTAAACATTTCACGTTAATAAACTTTCGTAATTAAAACTGGGTTAGCCGGATATTTGGTTGAAATCTGTAAATGCTGCTATTTCTTCGATGTACTGAGATATTTTAGCGTATCTATCTATATTTATATAAATCAATCGTAGTTCTTTAGTCTCGCTAAAACTCGAAAAGCGTTGGACGGATTTAAATTTTGTTTGTTTTTGTCTCATTTCCCATATATAGAAATAAAGGTAAAGAATAGAGATTATTTAAAAGAACAAAGAAATGCATATTACGTCGCTATTTCAAAATACTTGAAATAAATGATATTCGTACTAGGCCTTTTGACTGACGTGCCATATACAATTATAATTTCATAAAACGTTTTGCTGGTTATGGAAACAGATGCCGCTCAACCTATTGCAAACCCACCATACAAACATTCAATAAAATTTATAACTAAGAAAATATTTTAAATATAATAATAATAACAGATTTAAATAGCTCTGTGATCTTTGTAAAACTGTTTCGGAGAAGGTCGGATATTAGAACACCGGCGCTTAAATGGGTCACGCATCTCCCGTCATCCGGTCGCAGTATGAACTGCTTAACCTAGCGATCGACTCAAATGCAGACCAATTCTTGGGTTACTACCTCTTTAATAACCTAGCTAAATCTATACTAATATATAAAGCTGAAGAGTTTATTTGTTTACTTGAACGCGATAATCTCAGGAACTAAGGGTCAGATTTGAAAAGTTCTTTCAGCGTTGGATAGCCCATTTATCGAGGAAGGCTTCATAATGTTTTGAAATTATAGATATATTTCTTGTTTGATACAAACTTAATATTCCATAAACAAAGAATTAACGAAAGCGGCTCTAAAATAACAGCGATATACAAAAAAAAATTGCTACTGGTTTCTTTTAACCGGTTGTTTATAAAAAAAAATGCTCCGACTCTTGAATAAGAATACTAAGTCGTATTATTACTATTAAATACAAGAAGCTAGTAAAGAAATAATTTTAAATAACTTCGACTTACGTTTTTTTTGCACAAAACGATTACAAATTTGATCCGATTTCAAGACCACAGATCACAAATAAATCAAAACAAGGTTAGTTAATAACTTCGATTTAAGTACATTAATAAATTAAATTATGTTTAATATTTATCACTAGTCACACACACACACGCGCGACAAACTAGACTTGTAACCAATCGCAATGGTTTTAGTATCCCTTGTGGAAAAATTTCTCAGTCCGAAATCTTTCAATTAATCTGACTTCTTTAGATAGATAAAGATTTTTTCACATTTTATAATTAAAAATTGCTATTCATTTGTGTATAAATGTAATGGTTAATGTTTTTAAATCATAAATTCTTTTTTAAACTTTACTTTATCCGCAAATTTTCTAGCTAACTCTATGTCTTAACACGTTTTTTAAAGTATGGAGTGTGACTATAGCACGAGCTTTTTAAAGTGAAAATTTCCTTAGACACTTTGGACATTTTATGAGATGGGAAAAGACCATTGAATATCGTGTCATCACCGACCGCTTTTCATGAGCAACATATATGGATACTGTGATATAATAAATAATAATTAATATTTGTATCTCTTTCAAGAAAAGGTAGGTGAAATTTTGATTAGTTTTATTTATTCACTAAATTTGATCACACCGTTGAAGGTCGTTGCCATTTGACTGTGCGTGAAAAAATAAATAAAAGAAAAAGCGGGCAAAGAAAAAATGTCCCAATTAATTTGTATGCTATTTAGCCGTAACAAAATATTCTATAATTTAATAAATATTAATTTATTAATAAAAAAATATTAGTAATTCACTTAATATTTTGGAAAAATCAGCCACACTAACAAATATATACAATTTCTAGTCTTATTTTCTTCTTTTTTTTTCTTACTAGATGGAGAACGTACAGAATGAAAACCTACAAAATGATAGAGAACCTACAGATTTATCTAATCAAACAGTATATATCAACAGTAATCTTATGCTAAGAAGTATGTCTATCTGTAACACCATATAGAAAGGGTGTACAGCTCAGCATAATGTCGTGTTACATAACGCTATACCACACGACGCTGATTTTCAGCTGAGACCCAATTGGCGCCACAGAATAAACAATAAAAAAGTATATGTATTAAATTTTTAATTAGTAAATAAGAAATTAAAGCAGGCATATTCTAGAGAAATCTTTATTTTTACGAAGCATATAGATCTTCTTACTTATCAGTAAAATATAATAAATAGCCTTCATTTTATAATCAACTACTCCCTTTATCTTGATCCCTCTTGAAAACATTTTCGCCAATTTTAGCACAAGTATCTTATTTTAGTTCATACAACAAGATATATCAGTCGGTTTAAATAGACTAGAGAACGTCCGCTGGTCGAAATTCGCCCACGAAGCTTTTTGCATACAACGAAATTTATCGTTCTATTCAGAAAAAAATGAAATTTGTCAATAAAATAACATACGGTCTCAGATCATAGAAATAGTTACGGCTGTTACAATTACGCTTTGACATCGTGATATACATGTGTGTGAAAATCATATAACTTATTTGGCACTGGTGTACGTGAGGTTTTATTTTAATAATTTAATATATTCAAATGCACGTTTTATAGAAATATTAGCATTCGCACACAATGATCTATATTTGTGCCAAATTTCATATTCTTTCATCCGCGCAATTTTAGACGTTAAATATACGAACAAATAGTTCTAAAATACATAGCTCGTCTAACAAATAGACGTTGATTCACTGATCAATGATGGACCGTAATGTAAACATAGTAATTGGCTTTCCACACAATTACTTATGGAACCCTAACACAGAGGAACAGTAGACTTGACGTACGGCACTAGTTTGGCTTTTTTAATCAGCCTTTATAAGGCTTCAAAGCAATCTTATATACAGCTCCTTGCTACAGAGTTCAGAGGGCTGTACCGATGTTTTTCGTTGAAAAACGATATTCAATAACGTATCAATATTTCTGTTTAATGAACAAAAAATTATAATTTAATTAAAAATCTTTCCTTAACGTCTAATTATTGTTTTCTTTTTCTTATGCCGGTGTCAAACGTAGCTTCATTTGAATGATCATTTCAGTGATCATGTAATGTGGCCGGGGACTTTGTGTAGCAGCACAAAGTTTTGTAGAACTTTGTAGTGTCCAAGGACAAAAATGTACGAACACTTTGATTGAATGTCTGGCTCCGGTATTACAGTATCATTAAATATATTTAAAGCATTGCTTATGTTTTACTTTAACGTATCTGCGAGCCTTCTAGCGGTGCAGATGTCCATTGGCGTCGGTAGCCACTTAGGTGATAAACCGCCAGCTCATTTGTCCTTGTAATATAAAATAAAAGTTTTGGATATTCATCAATTTTCAGTCGGATATACAAAATCAAAATCGACTATAAAAATCACGTTTTGAATATCCTTTATGACATAATAGCTGCAAGCCATGCCACACCTTCATACTTATTAACAGATGTTTTTAAGTACCATTGAACTCCTATAAAACATCTAATACAAGCCCGTTTGTCTATTAACAGTAAACTGCGAGATCTAAATCTACTGTTATATTGTAATATTTTAAATTCCCCATACAAGCGATATTGTCAACAAATGCAGTTAACATCTTCTGATTATATTATGCGTCATCGTTTCTCGAGGCTACCGCGTTTTAAGAAAGTAAGGGTTTCCAGTCAAACGTCTGTGCGAAATAAGAGGGTCTAGCACGAACTTTTTTACCGAAGTCGACCTTATTTAGGGCGAAAATGTTCGTGCTAGGCCCACAACGGACCCTTCTTAGCGTCAATGTGGGTTGCATTAGCATTGATTAAATGCGTGACGCAATTAAGATTTGCCCCCTATGGGCCTAGCACTAACACTTTTATCCCAAGTAAAGTAAAGTCGACTCGTCGACTTACTTACTCCTAATACAAGCTTTTAATTTAAGCTTAGTAGGAGGGGAAAAGAGAATATTAGACATACCTAAAAAAAGTATTCCTAATATCTTTAAAAACAAAAAAACTTCGGTTCCAAAAGTTCATGCTAGGCCCTCAACGAAATAACCGTATGACTATATTTAACTCATTGAATACTGCGTAACTTTGTCTCCAGGGCCAGAAATAATATCAAAACCTCTGCAAAAGCTGGCTATAGTCAAAAAGTTTATCGTAAGTAAGTTTTAGTTAAACATACATAGAAATGAAACTCGATTTAAACTAGAATAACTAGAATAGAACAATCCAGCAACAAGGGAAGAAAAAGCAATAAGCTATTATTGTAATTTAAAAAAAAGCATATAAAGCTTTCTGTTGTAAGCCCAAAAATGCTTACAAAATAATTGTATACAACATAAATTTTCAACACGTTTCCACAATGTTTATAGACAAAAAGGGTAAAAAAAGGGCCTAGAGACTATTTATAAAGTTAAATTATCAATTAACACAATAAGCACAACGCGAAATCAAATCTGGAACGCGTCAGCAATACAATCATCACAGCACCCGACGTCATTATGTAAAGAAATTAATAAATTTACAAGGAACACTTCGCCAAAAAGAAAACAAAATAGGAACTTTGAAAGGAGCGTAAAATAAAACACCTAGATTAACCCTTATAAATTGTAACAAAATTTCCAGAACAAATAAAAGAAGCAAAATCTAGCAGAAATTCTAAAAATCTTCATTTTTACTCAGGCACTTGCAATATAGTATATGAACATAATATTAATACTAAAAAAGTGAACGCACTGCAATCAGTAGATGAAAAGTTGATCAAATAAATTAGATATTTTATGGAATTTTACAAACACTAAACATAACATAATGCATGTATGGAAACTCAACAAAGTTAAGTTGATGAACAAGCAATAGAATCTGAAGTACAAGATGATACAGTGACATAATCAGTACTTAAAGACAATGATGATGGTCGCGATAAAACAATGACTATTCATACGAATCACAAAAAGAAAGTATATTACTCATTTCGCATGATCGGTATATCAGATAACACAATATTTAATAGAGTGCAAAACAAAAAAGACAAAAAACAAAATAAAACAGCTTAATAAATAAATAATATTGTTAAATCCACACGAACCAGCAAATAGACTAGATGAAATAAAATCCGTAAAAAAAATATAACCAAACAGTAAAAGACAAGCTGTGAAAAGAACATAATATCATTCGTTACAATATTAGCTCTATAAAATCAGGCCAAAGAAAACTTGTGAAGAAAAATCAGATCTACAGCAAGCTCACACAAATACATGCCACTCTAAACGTCAACCTACGTCCGATAAAAGGTAGCCGTGCTGTGTCCGCCTTGGCTACCACACTGGGTGCGCCGAGGCAAACGATGGCGATAGCGTCGAAGAACGAAGAGTGGGGAGCGATCACAACGACCGGGGCGCTTTTTGTTTTAATCCTAATTAATTATTTTTACTTAAATTAACAAAACTGTGTAGGTACGTAGAATACAAGAGTAAAGGTTGCTTACCAAATAAATAGTTTATTATTATTATTATTACTAGTTGTAACCCGCGACTTTGTCCGCGTAAAATTTGGTGAGAATTGTTTGCGTGATGATAGATAGCCTATAGCCTTCCTCTATAAAATGGCTATCTAACACTGGAAGAATTATTCAAATCGGACCAGTAGTTCCTGAGATAAGCGCGTTCAAGTGAACAAACGAACAAACGAACAAACGTACAAACGAACTCTTCAGCTTTATATATTAGTATAAAAGTATAGATAAATACCTTACTTATAACAAAAGCGCAAGTTGAAACATTTTTGTCTGTCTGTGTGCCTGTTGGTCTATCTGTTTGTTCCCGGTAATCTCCGAAACGGCTTTACCGATTTGGGCGGGACTTTCTTTGGTAGATTGGCTGCCTGCTGCCTCCTCGTTTGCCCCTTGTAACATAAAAAAAGTGATTTGTCAACTTCCACTTTGAAATATTTATTTCTAAAATTAGTCGAACTAACATTTGGCGCCTTTGCTTTTCATAAAAAATCCATCGAAATGGAGAAGCTATTTTTTTTTCATAAAGTCAGTCATAATTTGATTTTGAGTCAAATTAAGACATATAATACAAATTTTTATATTAGCGTATATGCTTATTCAAAGCTATATAAACATTTTTAATTCTTTGTACAATGACTTTGTTATGGTCGTCACGACTACGCTTTGGCTCAATCCTATAGTAAAATGTACTTTTTAATAATTTAATGTATATTTTATAAAAAATATTATCTATCGCACACCATCCCCAATATAAACATAAAATTTCATAAAGATCGGTCAAGCCGTTTCGGAGTACGGTAACTAATATTGTGACACGAGAATTTTATATATAAGATAACAAACTAACTATTAAATGATAAAAGAAACTTCATAGAAATATAGTTGTTTTATCAAGCATTAATACCGGTATTAAATAAAAAAATAGGAACGAAATACAATCACTAGAGGAGAAAAGGCTGACCTGTTTTTATCTTAGCCTAGGTTATATAACAGATGGTGCGAGACTAACTATTATTCGATAAAAGGAAGGTATAACAATAATAGAAAATATAATTATTTTGTCGCCAAAGCACCAGGTCCACGACCTTGTGATCAAAGTTGCTCAAAACAAAGGTCAGTGACAACAAAAACGAATCTTATAATTTTTATAGCAACACCAAGATTATGGCAGATTCTACACAGATGTTTTGATATTAGATAATAGTAGATTATTGCGCCGAGCGCAAAGTTAGTACTTAACACGAGTGCATTAGTTACTCACTTCAGCAACGCACGTTATCTACTTTTCTTTCTACTACATCACTGTCTATTTCCATTTCTTTTTTTTGGTAAATACGAACAATCAAATTTTTAGGATAGAATAGAAATCGCGCCGTTTGTTTTTTTTATTCGACCGTTTTTTTTTGGCCAGAATTTTTTGATCCAATACATACAATTTACAAGTTAAATGGGATTTGTGATTCATTAAATTTCTGAGGTAAATTTATTTATTTATTAATTTATGAAATTATAAAACAGTGCATTAATGAAATACGTTGCAATAATGAAGTGCTCTTTGGTGGCTTTCCGATTTTATTGGAAAATACAGTACAGAATAGAGGAGGCCTACTATTTTACCTGTATGTTATGAGCTTACTAATTAAAATATTGTTTAAAAATATTATCTAATTGTTTAGTACAAACTAGCTGAAACCTTTTAGTTCCTTTGCAGTTTAATAAATTCCCAATATAATATTGTTTGATAAATTAAAATTAATTTAAGCATAAAAATATTAATAAACATTTTATGATGTTTAAAATTGCTAAGCATTCACATCTATACGATAATTAAATAATTAAAATAGGCTAAGGTAACCAGGTCAGTTTTATTTGTGATTTTTAACCTATGAATAAACAACTTATACTTAAAATAAACGTAAGAAGTAATTTAACTATAAACATTTTAAAGGCAATAATAAAAACATAAAAATATTAATTGTTTTAGCTAAGATCTTCTTTATTATTTGCTTTTATTAAACTAGAATTAGAAAGTCTTAAATATTTTTAAAATTTTTAGTGAATTTAGAAAAGATGCTTCAGGATAAAGACCCGAGCATACCCATCAATGCTAAAGCTAGAATTAAAAACATTATAACAACAAACGACCACCTATTTAATTTTTTTAAGCAAATTGGAATTGAAAAATTTGATATCAAAGAATACATTATGGGTAAGTATTATTAGTAGATTTCAGTCAATAAAATATTTTAAATTTCAGTTTTACATGAAACAATGAATGAAAAGAAATGAAAATTATAAAATGAATAAAAAAAGTGGATTAAAATGGTGAAATAATAAGCCCGTGTTCAGATTACGAAAGAAATTATATATTAATTTAATTTAAGGTAGACTAAGATTAGCTGAATTAATGTTAATATGTAATCTATAAAGATAATATGTCACATTAGACCGATTTTTGTAAATATCATCTTAGATTTAGACCAATAAAGAAGAAATTATACTTTCGTACTAAATAGAGTTTAGTAAAATTCTCTGATGTCCCAAGGCTCTCCCTTACAGGAGTAAATATTATGAGATAAGATAAAAGATTTTTTAAATTCAACCTTTAAGAAACTCCTTTAAGAAAGAAGTTGTAGTAAAAAAAATGCGAACAATATGTAACATTTATAATGTATATGGCATGTGTAACGTTTAATTAAAGTTTTAGTGTTATTTAAATTTTTATAATGAAAGAAAGTCATATATTCTCCTCCTAAACGTCTGAACCGATTTGACTGGAAATTTTGTATGCGTTTGGATGGCGCCCTGGATGGGACTGCGGCTTATGTTGCACTGAGTAAATATTCTTTAAATTGTAATTTCTAAAATTGTCTAAAATTTTCTTCAAATTGTAATTTCTAAAATTGTCTACAATTTTCTTTACATTATAATTTGTAAATTTTTTTTAATTGTCTTTAAATAAGAAAATAATAATAGAAAAAAATTAAAATTTCAATAAGCTCGTTGCGTAGTTTTGTTAAGATGGAGAAATTACATTAATTTCGCGTCTTCGTCACACAAGCATACGGCGGTAGGCAGTTAGCGTAGTCTATAGGCGCTTGCAAATACCCCATCACTCACGCGTTCACATTC
>JANCMC010027978.1:49248-73292 GCA_024363005.1 Charaxes varanes | reverse complement strand
TCTCCGATAATAAATCACGAAATCACGTCTCCAATACGCTTCCTGCTCAACAATATAATAAAGTGGTTTCATGTGTACAGCATTCATGGAAAATATATTATAACAACGCGTCATTTCCCATTTTTCACTTTCAACAATGAATTATATGAGCGTCTGACCGGTCAAGAGGTGAATTTTGATATCATTCCTGGAGAAAATGGTACCGAGGTCACTACTACTTTACTGTGGAAGCGAAAAAATTTTGCAAGTTGCGATAAGCCGGTATATAACAATTATATATTCTACATAATTCTTCACTTGAGAGAACCCCACAGAAATATGCCTAAAAAGTGGCTGACGGCACTCGATTTTAATATCGAACTATTTGAGAACATGCGTGGATTATAATATAATAGTTTCCGGGCACGGTCTTATGTTTTATTGGTTATTATGTAAAGTATGGTGCACACTGTAGTTCAGCTCAGTCCAGACTTACGTTTAAAGACTTTATTAAACGTCCTTATGTATTAATAAGTAATTTGCCAAAATGCAAATCAAATCACAACAAAAAAAGAAAAATCCTGAAAACCATTAGAATAGTTTTTTTTAAGTATCTGCATTTTTAAAAGGATTATATCGCTTCATTCCAAGATATAATATAACCGATAGTACCTTTATTCTACAAGGTAGCCTCGCACGTTTAAAAGATTTACTAAAAATCGATATACCATCGACTTTTATCGATTTTGTCACACCACTCATTCCCGTTCCCTCCCCTCAGATGTCATTCTTTATTCGTGCGAGGTAGTAGAACGTCATAATAACTTTATGACATTTAGAGAATTAATCTTTATTAAATTACCTTTAAAATGTTAAGACTAATATCTTGATTCCGTTAACTACAATTAGCAATGCGATAACAGTAAAAATGGGTTCGGAAATAGTGTAAAAATTTATTGTTCGATTGTAACACACTCTCTAAATCTAATATTTTGCATCAAGACTGTTGCAAAAAACTACGGCTAGCCGTAGTTATCTCATGTACTTAATAATACGCTATATTAACAGAGGTAGCGCTTGTAGTCCTTTAGGTTTGCAGCAGACTTGTGTCGGCACGTCCGGGTACCAGTAACTTTCTCACATAAGATATCTCTCTCATAAGATCGGCGTGAAGCAGCGGCAATGCTGTCACGTCAACTGTTGGTATTGTTTAATTATTATTATTTCTCTTTAGATTGGGCTCGGAAATAACCCACTCACTATACCCTAAATGTTTAATTTTCAGTTTTTGACATCTATCTTATAAATAGCGAAGAGTCTTATAATCTATATCTATATTTTTAAATTTTCGATATTCCTTCCTTCTCTCGCGAAATATTGAAACTTCTTTCTGTGATTCGGATCTAGAATTCTTTTAACTTATAAACAATAATCAAGGAATAAAAAATCTATTTTTAAAGACCTAATATTTAATTAACTTTGAGTATTCGATTAAAGTCATTGCGCGAGCAAGTGAAAGCGAGCTATGGAGCGTAGCATTCTGGGTGTAAAGCTCGCCTACAGAGTAAAAAATACAACACTATGCTCCAAAACACAAATCGCAGATATGGTTCGTACATAAATTGTAAACATGTGTGCTTGTTTTACTGTTTAGTTTGATGTCTAAGTGTTTGCAATGTGGAAATATTGAAATATTTCGATTCGAGCACATTTTTTGTTTTGGACATTTCTTTAGCTCTATGGTAATTTTGAAAATTCTATGAAAAGAAAAAGAGATGCTAAAAAGAGACAAACGTATTTATGGCTAGGATTTAAAATGAGAAAGAATACAAGTATACAGTGTTTCCTATAATCTTCGTCTACTTTTTATTCCAGCCATCTAGATCCTTGGTTTATTTGGGGCTTTTGTGATTGCAATATTGTATTTCCAATTTTGAAAAGCTAACCCAACGGTATTCTTTATATATTATACACCCGTACTTATAGCAAATATAGCACATTATTATAAAATAACATTTCGTAACTAAAATAATGAAGTGGGAATATTGTGTGTCGCTATCACATCTGATCAGGGCTGACAAAATTACGAATTAATTTTTCAAAGCGAACAGTGGCTCTTTTTTATCCACCAAAATAGCTGTTACCCGCGATTCCTTCGCGTAAAAATTTTACGCGATGATTCAAATTCACATTGAAATTTCAAAATTCAAATTTACACCATTCAAATTCACACCATTCATATATGTATGTGTTAGTAAGTAAACATTTTTGTCTAATTATCTAAATGTTAGTTTTAAAATGATATATAGCTATCTAACAATGAAATAATTTTGAAATCGGACCAGTAGTTCGTGAGATTAGCGCGTTCAAGTAAAGAACCAAACAAACAAACTCTTCAGCTTTCGTTTACAATTGGTAATAACATTAATATTACAATTGGGTTAATTGCTTTGAAACAAATATCCCATTAAAACAGCGGTGTCACTTTAACATCTATAATGCATTATGCAAACGTTTATAATTATTTAGGAACGTTTTCAATACCTCTTCAAAGATATTATGTATTTTATTTATCCTTATAATTTATATCACAGGTAAAATATAATTAAACTTTTATGAAGTCAAAGCATTTCTAGTAAATCTTTAATGCCTTAATGCTGTTAGAAAATATAGAATCGCACATGTGAAATAAGCGCTGAGAAGATGATTAATTTTTTTCTTTCTTCTTAAAAGAATATTAGAAATACTTTTTAGGTATGTCTAATATTCCCTTTTCCCCCTCCTGCTAAGCTTAAATTAAGAATCTATATAAATAACACTGACTGTTCTAAAGTTAATCAGTTCATAAAATTTAACTCGAGAACGGCTCAACCAATTTAGCTATTTGTTTCAGGGAAAAAATAAAAATTAACTTTTGACATGGTTTTAATGAGCCTCTTTCTTTTATTAATATTCTCATTTAACGACAATTTCACTTATAATACTTACCGTGGAACAAGCCAACATTGCCTCCAAGGGTATCTTTGCCCAAAGAACAACTTATAAGCATATCTTCGATGTATCAAAATATCTTTCTATTATGGAAACATTGAATGATTTTCGTGGAAACTAGATTATATATCTGGCACCACTGGCTAAAGTGTTTTTCATTAGCTTCACTCAGTAGTCAGTAACTTGTTAGAACTCCTCAAGTGGGGGGACCTGATGCGAGCCACAGAGGATGCTGTTCGCGTGGCTGAGTTCTGGAACGGAACTGTCTGATGCGCCATCGACATGACAAGAAGAAGAAGAATGTTTAGAATGACTTCAATCCATAATGATATCAATATGTATAATTTTAAGAGCGTATTTTAAACATTCGCGATTATTTTCACTATAATTATTTAAGACTCGGATCGTATCATATAGAGTTACACATCTGTCCTGATCACGGAGAGACTGTCTCCCCTTGATCAGGACAGATGTAACTTGTTTTATTAATTATATTATTCACTTCAATCCATTAAGAATCATAAATTTTTATTTTTAAAAAGAAAGAGAATAATTTTGTCTCAATTATATATAAATCTGTCTGTATATATTATACATATGAACCCATTAACTCTTTACTCTTCACGTTTTATGTAATTGAGTTAAAAATGAATGTTTGAACAAAAAAAAACTTCAGCAACATAGAAAACGAGTTTAAAATTAATCGTAAAAGGCGCCACATCGTGCGGTCTACAATGTTTACATAATGAGGGATCATGCCCGGAACCCCCTGGCAGCACCCGGATGTTTCGGCCTTTGCATTTTTTATACGGACCCTTTTTCCTTGTAGTTAATCTGTTTGTTTGTTAAATACGCGTCGAGAATTAAATGGAAGGTTGTTAGAGTTTCGTAATAAGGTAAACAAAGGGCCGTGTGTCGTCTGGCCTAAAAGAGCGCCCCTGTTGCAGCGGACGATCAAATCAAACTGTTTTATTCATATAGACTTTACAGTACTTAGGAACGTCATATGTGTATTATTATTTTTTTTTAAATCATTATTATAACATTTGATGATCAATTTTAGAAATTAACAGCTAAATTTAAAAGGATTCCGACACGCCCTGCATTGAGAGCAACAAACACAGTCGGGTAATTTTTTTTTATCACCATTTCACAATAATTCAGACACGGTTAGAGAATTTAAATATATATAGAGATAGATATAAAGAGATAAATGACCTGCAATTATATAGTAATACTGGAAGACTTGATAGCCATTACCTTGCTTGAAATAATGCGGATAAAACAAAACGGCACAGCCATTTTTGATGTACAGGGAGAAACGTGTCAAATTTGGGATATATATCTCGAAAGCAGCCTCATTTACGAACCTCTTGGAACATACACATGGCCAATTTGGTATAGCGGTTTACGAGTGGGGTGACAAGGGTTTGTACACGCCGATATTTACATATAAACATAACTTGCAAATACTTTGTCAAGTGTGATAATTGACTACACTTTACAAAAAGAGGTACACCTTCAGCTTCATAAAACACAGTTACTCTTTTCGGTATATCTATATTAATATATAAAGCTGAAGAGTTTGTTTGTTTGAACACGCTAATCTCAGAAAGTACAGATCCAATTTGAAAAATTATTTCAGTGTTAGTTAGGTCATTTATCGAGGAAGGCTATAGGCTATATATCATCACGCTAAGTCCAATAGGAGCGGAGCACCAATAAAGAATGTCTGAAAATCGGGGATTCTTTTTCCCATTCGAGAGCTTCCGCTGCGTGCGCTGCGTAAATTGTTAAAGTTTCGCAAAAGTCATATACGACAAAATTTTTCCCCTTTATAAGTTCTAATTAAAAGTCCGCGACAGCATATGGCTATCTTTTAAGGTTTTTTATATTTAATCAAATTTGTTCTAAAATAATGTGAACTTGTAAAGGCCTTTTTATAAATATAATATTAAACCTTTTCTAAAAACTATTTTTAAACCTCTACGTGATAAGACTGGCGCACGCAAACGAAGTTGCGGGGTACATCTAGTCAAGGATAAAACTGCTGCTTCAAGCACAAACGAAACGTAAGCGATTACAAGTAATTAAAAAAAAATGTTGGGTGAACTGCTACACTGAACATCGTTCTAAAGCTGCTCAGTGTATGAAATCTCTATGTCGCTTCGCGGTAATAATGCTGCAACTTTAAGCTCTCTAGAAATTCTCGTCCAACATGACATGCAAAGCTCGCTTACATTTAACGTCTAAAGCTCGTTTCTTGTGTACAAAGTTATAAGATAGCTAACAAATTGAGTTAACTGTTAACTACGAACATGCTAGTCTTGAGTAAGTGTACCAATCTTCGCTTTTAAATGCAGTCATAGTAATTAAGTTGTAAGGCTGTCTACACATATGTCTTAATTTCGTAGAAATTTATACTTCCAGGTACACTTAAGATGAAATAAATTGCACGAAAATATAGAAAAATGGTTTCGTCGCGGAACGAAAATGCGACTTCTTGGGAACCACTAATCTAGGCTGTTACAAGTTACGGCGAAACTTTCAACATCTAGCGAACTCAATTAAAATAATTTAAATAATTAAGAAAAGATATTTATATATAATTCGAACCACATATCTTTCAAGTTGTAAGTTTCATTTCAAGATTTTCTTTTAAGCAAATTGTAAATACACTAAGTTTATATAAACTCTAAAAAATAGCTTTTAAAATTTGATCCAGGTATGTTTTTTATACGTAAATTTAAATAAATTTATTTTGGTAATATAATATAACTATGATGCATATTTTATAAAAATATAAGCATAGCTTCTCTATATCTATACTAATATTTAAAGCTGAAGAGTTTGTTTGTTTGTCTTCTTGAACGCTCTAATTTCAGGAACTACTGGTCCGGTTTAAAAGAATATTAAGTAAGCCATTTATCGAGGAATGCTATATATCGTCGCGTTAAATTTGAATCTATTTTTTTTTACCCAAGTCGCGGGCAAAGCTAGTGAACTATAATTGTGCCGAATTTCGTACTCATTCGTCCGCGCAATTTTCAAAAAATGGTACCGAAAGTTTTTCTTCACGTAGTCAATATATAATTTTTTATTTGTGTGAATATGTTTTGTTTATTCATTATATTATGTTATAATGTACAATTTTAATATAGGTATGTAAAATAAAATATATTTATGTCGTATTGTATTCACACGGTGTTATTTGGACTTCAGACGGTTTTCGAGGGCTTCAAGGGCCGTTGAGGTGTCAGTAACGAGAGGTCTGTCTGAGTACTTCTCGGTTTACATTAAATTCTGAGCACGATCTGTTTCGTCATGCAAAGAAAGGTACCGTTATTGCTCGTGGGTCTTCAACTTTTCAGCTTGTCAACGACTGCCGAACAAATGTCTCTCCGTCGATTTCAGGTTGATACTTGTTTCTGAAATCAGATTTTGTCAGACACCAAGAAGAGTATGTGACACAATAATAACTGAAATAAAATTGCGCAAGAGCGTGCTAAGAAGCGCTTATATAAAAAGCTTCTGTATCAGACGCGGTAAATGTATTTGTTAAATAACTTCAAAATTTATAAGTCCGCTTAAATAAAAAAATAAAAAATAATAAAAAATCCCCCAAAAAATATTTCCTAATGAGTTTTTAGCATCTCCTATCAAAATGGAAAATTTCAAGTGTCAACCTCTATTAGTTTGGGAATCTTGGGGGGAGGGGAGCTTCTTCGAGCGGACAGACGGACAGAGCGAAACTATAAATAATCTCAGTCCTATTGTATCACAAACGTCTATTACCTCTACCAAAAATATCACTCAAAATTTTATTGCAATTTAATACTATAAGGCACTCTGGTTGCTTCTAAGGAATTAGCTTATATATGAAATTATCGCTTTAACATATCGCACGTTCAGTCATAAACGTCCTAACTCAAAACAGCTGATTTTTGGGAAAACGCAAAAAACGATTTGTCAATTACGACTTATTCCGCTTCTATATATATAAAAATGAATCGCAAAATGTGTTGGTAAGCGCATAACTCAACAACCTTTGGACCATTTTAACCAATTCTTTTTTTTAAATGTTCGTTGAAGTCCAAAAATGGTTTTTACGGCGAGAAAAAATCGAATAATATCCGGGAAACCCCTAAAAACAGCTAGTAAAATGTATACATGTGTGTATAAATCGTTTGGCATTGGTGTGTGTTAGGTCTCATTTTAATATTTAAATATGTTAATAGTGTATGTTTCATAAAAAAATATTGTAATTCGCAAACCGTCTTCTATTACTGTGCCAAATTTCATATTTCTCCATCCGCGCAATTTTCGCAAAATGGTTCCGAAAGTTTTCCTCTTATGTATTAATGTATCTTAGTGTTATAAAAAATTATTTAATTTTATTAGTCTTTCAATCCACTTTGCCTATGTTTTCTATATTTCCATAAATTTCTACGAGTGAAGTTCTACATTATAGACTCAGTTTTTATCGTAAGAGTAATATTCGTTGAAGAGGAAACTGTGTGATAGCAGTAACACATTTTATTACCTTTCAAACATTGTTTTTTATTGTTTATATTAATGACATTGCAAAGATTTTTCGGAACTCTAATGCCTGTTTATTTGCAGATGACCCAAAGTTGTCTCGAATAATAAAAAACGATAGTGACGTTGAACTTTTACAAGAGGACCTACACAGACTCATTGACTGGTGCACTACTAATCGCATGTTCCTAAATGTAGATAAGTGTTTTCACATAAAATTTACACATAAAAGAAATAAAATACCATCTAAATATTATTTGAGCGGCAAACAATTAACTGAAGTCGATAACATTCGTGACTTAGGTGTAATTTTAGATAGCAAGTTAAGCTTTATCCCTCATATCAACAAAACCTTAGATTTAGCTAATAGGGCTCTTGGATTTGTACTAAGAAACTCAAAGCACTTTAAAGTGTTTTTATAAACAGCTAGTTAAAGATAAAACTGCTTGGTGTTGAGTTACTCCACCTTTGTACTTAATAGTTAACACAAAAGCAAATGAAACTCATTTTTGTAGTAAACTTTTTTAATAATGGCCAACGAGTTTCTTGCAGATTCTTCTCGTGGCTGTAGTTTTCTGAATCAGTCGTAGCTTTTATTTTTTTACCAATTCAAAATTCTTTTGCTTTGATTGTAAGCATTTCTTTAATTTATACGAAGAAACATCGGTGAGTCCATAGGATAGAGATATCTGTTAGACTGGACGACCATACTGTTGATACGTTGTAAGTAAACGAGGACGTCCACCCGTCAGGACACGCCAAGTTACAGGTTTTATTTTCACATGACGCATGCCTTGTGATGCATAAAATAAATATTAACAATGCATATCATAAAATTAACGGAAATTACAATATAAATCTTTTAAATTATAATTTTTTAAATTTTTTTATTTTTTTTTAATTATTATAAATATTTAAATATTTTATATATTTTTTAATTATATCAAAGAATGTAAGAAATGTTCTTCCTTTCTTACATTCTTTGATAGGGATATTAGGGATTCGGTAATCGTAAAATCGGGTCATCTTCTAGAACAGTACCTGTTCAGCGATATCAGCGAGACGCATGACCGCCACGCCGACGAGCCTGTCCTCGCGAGCGAAGCAGTAGTCCCGAACACATACGGGATCAATCCCCGACCTCGTTCTACCGTTGATCAACCGAGGTTTACAGTATCACTCAACCCACTCTCAGCCTCTACGGACATGTGGTGAGATATCCAGTGGATTATCCTATAATCAGGGGTCTTCATCTAGTCAATCAATCAGATTTTGTTCGAGAACCTAGATTGATTACTGACGAAACCTTAAGCACTATACCAATTTCAAACTTGGGTGATAATTTTACTTATTAATGCGTTGAATATTGTATTTTTTGTCTTCCCGTAATCGATTGGGCGAACAATTTTAAAAAAAAGCATTTTTAGACATTAGTTAAGTACAAAGAATACTAAAGAGAGACAAAAAAAAGTCCTATAGTGTAGTTTTTATTAGATAGTCACACACATATCTTTAATTGAAATAGTATTTAAATATAGACAATTTACATCCACTATTTACTATCGCGTATGTATAAATTATTTATGAACTTTATTTACGTTTGTTACCTATAACACAGGCATTAAGTTGTCTACCTTAGGAACAGAAGTCCGTGTGTCATATAGTCCTGTATATATTGTATTGTATATAGATTCGAGGCCCTATTCCACAGATTTCAAAAAAGGAGGAAGGTTCTGGAGTCGACTGTATTTTTGTTTATATTCGATATCTCATAAGTTTCAACTAGATGAACCAATTTTGATGATTCTTTTTAATTTGAAACCGGGCGCTTCCAGTGTGGTCCCATTTCAATTTAGTCCAGTTCTAACAATTTAAAGTCGTTTTTTTTTCTGTTAATTTTATTTATTTTCATATAATTACGTTAAGTGAAAACTTTAGGTACCATTTTAGGAAAATTGCGCGGACGGAGGAGTATGAAATTTGGCACAAGTTTAGTTCTTAGCTACCTAATGACTTTCTGATTCAAAAATCAATTATCTTGAGGTGAATTATGTGTCAATTTTTAATCGAATAAGCCAAACAACGACCTATTATTATCAAATACTATATACTTACTTGGACGCCATGCTATGTTTATAATATACTTTCGGAAAAAAATCTTTGTACCTAAACAGATATTTTGTATTAGTCACAACACTTGTATAGTAAAGTAGTTTTAGAACTTCGTCTCTCCACTACTAAGACAATTTGTCCAGTAGGACAAAATGTCTTTTTAGTAGCAAATGTTTAAATCTCTCTTAGTGCATACATTAGAGTTGCCTTTAGAATTTAATCATATTATCAATTTTGAATGGCACGTGCCTTATTTTTGATTTCTCAATTGACCCGTACATTTTTGAACATTTCTCAATAGCTTACTCGAACGTTACTTGAACATTTCTCAATAGTTTACTCGAACATTTCTTGATAGTTCACTTGAACATTTCTCAGAAGCTTAATCGAACATTTCTTGATAGTTTACTTGAACATTTCTCAGAAGCTCAATCGAACATTTCTTGATAGTTTACTCAAACATTTCTCGATAGTTTCCTAGAATATTTCTCGATGGCTTACTCTAACATTTCTCGAAAACCTATTCGAACATTTCTGGATAGCTTACTGGAACTTAATTGCTTTATTACATTTTGAAACCGAACACCAAATGAGGGTTCGTGCTACCATTTTACAAGACTTCGCCGTAACGTCGACGATTCGATAAGTGCCAGTTCTGATTTCATTTATGGTAGCTATTTCCACGGACGGACGGACGGACGGACAGACAGACAAACAGAGGTAAACTTGGTTGAGGTTTCTTGTAGGACTACGGAACCCTAAAGCATGCTAAGAATTTATATTTTTTTTTATCTTACTAATTTATTATTATTTTATTTTCTTGACACTTTCCGACTCTAATATCTTTTAAAATTATATTATGATAAAATTTATTTAATTTATCTATTAAAACTGCTAAGCCCTAACGAGGCATCGTGTACAATATATGTATATATTAGAAACGTGTGCAATTGAATAAATGAATGAATGAATGAATGAATGAACGAATGAATGAATGAAAGAAAGAATACATGACAATTAAAACGTTTCACATTACTGTTACAGGGCGTGAAGGTGTCACGAATCAAAGTTGCCAAAATATATATATAAGCAAATATATATATATTTTTAAATTACTTGCAGCATGTCACATTTAGGTCAAAATATACACAGGAACTCAGCTTTGAGTATAGCAAAGTCAGGCGAAGCGCCAAATTATTAATTACATAACCCTTAACTTCATAAATAACATAATATTCATAAATAAATAAAATAGTCAGTAATAATTATTTTTTTTGTAAATGTCAAGTACAATTATACTTAAAAAATATTTCTATTAAAATAACTTAAGTTTTTTTTGTTTCCAGTTTTTCGAGAAAGTTCATGTGATTATGGAGAATCAAGCAGAATTTGTCTTTGTCAAACATTTTGATATAAAAAGTCTAGAACGTGACCTACCAGGTCATATGATTGTAAATCAAAACCGTCCACTATACCCACAAAAAATTTCATGAACATCTGCCCAAACATTTTGGAGTTCAGTGAAGGTGAATGGCAAAGTTAAAAATCGTACACAAATAAATAACATATAAAAATTAATTCATAATGAATATTGTAGTTGTATAAATAAATAATTATTTTTATCAAAATTCCAAAGATCAATTAGGTGTTTATCGCTAGAGTTCGAAATTCAAAAAAAGCGCCATAGACAAAGACTACTTTTAATACAATACAAACACTACGCCTCGCATCTCTTCCTATTCATCCTACTTGCAAAAAAGTACATCCGTACAAGCGAATTTTAACCGTATTTCATACGCAACGCGTAAGTTTAATTTAATATGAAAAAAGGATAACTCTATTAGGCACTCCAATTGGTATAAATACGGTCCGCGCACTTGCAACCGTATCAGTCTCACTTCTGTCGAGAGGATAATACAAACATGTACGCTAAACTGGTGAGGGAATTTATTTATCGATTATTTATAACAATTAATAATCAATAATATTTGTATAAATGTATATTTTGTGAGAAACGCCGCGAAATATCCATGAAATATCAAGAAACGGGTGTCGGTAATCTGCTGTACCGCCTACCTGTTTACCCTTGCTGTATTTAAAAAAAATCTCATGATATTTTAATATATCTATAATGATAAAGATTGTCTGTGATAGTCAGAAATGTACTCTGCGAAAATCTGATATAATAACAAAAATGAGATGACTTTCTAGTAATCCGTGCTTAACAGAATATCAGCGCGATCCGATTTTAAAGCACGGCTATAAATTGATGTCAATAATTAATAAATAACTTAAATAACATTTATTAAATTTCTTATATAAATAATCCAAAGACAATTATTGTCCCCCTATCAACACGTAAACTTAAAAAGTGTCCGCACTAAATTAACTCAAATTATTTTTTTCTATGATTTGTAAGCTATGTCAGCTATTTTATATATTCTACTAGATGTTACCTTTTATCTTAAATAGGTTAGACAAAATTGATGACAAAATTCGGCAATTCGCGTTATGAAAAGCGAGTTTCGTGACATATGACCATTTCGTTAAAATTAACAATGGATTGAAATTCGCGTCAAACGAAATAGCTTTTGCGCAAGCATCTGCAATCAAAGTTATGCACCATTTAATTCGGCAACGTTATAATTCGCTATTCGTTTTCTGTCTAATTACACATTGTAGGGATGCAATCTTTTTAACTAATATGGACTCCTTAATTTTATCATAGACAATGTTCATATTTTTTTTTAAGAATATTTGTTGTTCTAAGCTATATTGATTCTGCTCGAACAACTTAAGTGGATTTCAATTAATAAAAAATACTAAAAATTTATACATGTAATACGTTCCTTTCCCAGAAAACCGTGGTGCATATTCAATCCAAAAAAAACTCTTCCAAAATCTATTTCATCTTTATTTTAAAATGATAAGAAGTTTGAGTTGAGAACCATCTGTCATAGAGCATAAACAACAACGCAATACTAATCATAACACCGTCTAGAGAATGCGGGAACTTAAATCAGATGCCATCTAAACGATTATTATGTGCAAACGGCTAAATTGTCGAGCCTAAATATGATAATGAGTTCGCGGTGGGCGACGTACAAATACGTCTCGGTATTTAAATTGTAAGATTGATTGTTGACGAATTTGTAAGGTTGGTAACGCGTTTGTCATTGTTCAATAGGTCAATGCTTCACAAAGTGTTATTCTAAAAAAATTGACAATTTTCAAAGGTTCTAATTTTAAATCCCTCATTTTCTAATTATTTAAAGTCTTGCATAAGTGGCAGAAAGATCTACTCTGATCGATGGCTAGGCCCTCAAAGATTAGATATTGAAATTTGTAAATTTAATATGTATTTATAGTTTATTTATGGTATGATGTTACCCATCAAGCTTAATATTATTTTAGCTCTTACTGTGAGCATATGTGTGTATTTTCATGTACGCGTTTATAATTCAACAATTACAATAATTGGAATTTAAATTCAGGGCGATATCGGGCAGTAAGTTATGACATCAATGAATCATACGTGGGTAGGTAATTGAAATGCTGACATTCGAATCAAGATTGATTATCTAATTACCATAGACATTGAAGATTTATTCAAATTCGTATGCTTTAAGATTTAATCAAATGCATATGCTTAGAGGTTTATTCAAATTTTTGATGCTTATAAATTAAATCGTTTTAAAATATAAACTTAATATGATACTTTAACTTCGAGCATTGCATTTTGGACGTATAATTTCGATGAGCTTCAAATGCATGAGTATAATTTTCTTGAGAACCTGACGCCGGAGCCAGACATAGCTTCATTTGAATGATCATTTCAATGATCATGTAGCGTAGCCGGGGACTTTGTGTAACTGCACAGTTTTGTAGAACTTTGTGGACTTCAAGGACAAAAATGTACAAACACTTTGATCTATGTCTGGCTCTGGCATGACAGAGATTGTACCATTATACCCAGATGGAGACTAAGTGATAACCAGTACCGGTATAATCCGGTATAATAAGGCCATCCTGGAACCCATACAAACTTAAGAGGTCAACACCATGAGTATTCGGTTCCTTGCAAACCCTTTACCTTAAAACCTCTACAATCCAACTTACTATAGTAAACAAATTACTATTTGTGTTTGGCTGTGGTTTTCTTTAAAGTGGCGTTACATTTCCAGTATAGCAGCTCAAAGTAACCACACTCTCTATATCTACTGAAGATGGTCGATGGGTCACGCGTTAAGCCGGCATAGTACCAGAGACCGCTTAAATTAAAAAAGATTTGTCTGTGGAGTGAGTTAAGATCGAATGTCGTCTGAGGAACCCTCACAATCTCTACTATCTCACGACTAATATCACTCAGTGACATTAATCGGAACCCACCGTTTTAATTGCCTTCCGGAACACAAAGGAGGTCGGATGTTTGAAAAACCAATGTTAAGATGGGTCACGCATCTCACACTCATCATGTCCGAACTGTTTAATCAGCGATTGACTCAAACGCCGGCCACTGATTAATCTGAAGTGGTGTTGAGGCTATATTGTCACGTCAAGTGATGGTATTATGATGCAACAACAAATGTACAGTTTTCAGATTTTTTTTTACTTGTGCTACAAGATACATATTTCTTAAATTTTGTGTTTTCTTTTGTATGGATCTATGAGTCTGAAATAAATGATTTATTATTATTATTATTATATTTATTTGTGTATATAACAAATTAATAACTTAATGCCATATATGTAACAACCGAATATTTAAAATAAAGTAAATATTTTTATGATGAAACATAATTCCAAGTATTCTGCATCAAAGAAAAATAGACTCAATAGCGTAACAAATTAAGAAGAGTAAAATCTGTAAAGGACTTGGTTCGAACTCCGAACCCACACTAGACTATCGCTGTGCCTTCTCCTTACACGAGCAGGAATTTCTTGCCTCGTACGACATGACTATAGATTTCGTTGCCAGCGTCGGTATTTCCGAACCAATACGACTTTAACATATTTAATATTTTAAATGTGGAGGGAATCTACTCGTGAAGTAATAGAAAATAAGGAATTAAAATCGTGGCGTTGGAAATAGCTGAAATAATGAAATTTTTAAGGATATTTCATTTTTTAATTAGGGACGAAAAACAAGCATCTAATATAATAAACTTGCCCCAAACTTGTTTTTCTGTTCATTTCGGGAAATATATGGAGGGAATCTAGTGGTGAAGTATTAGAAAATAAAAAATTAAATTTGGAAATAGCTAAACGAATGTAATATTAGGGATATCGGTTTATAATTAGAGGACGAAAAAACAATAAAGTAATATAATAAAGTTGCCCCAAATCTATTATTCTGTTCGTTCCGGGAAAGTGTGGCAATAATTAAGTGGCAAAGTAATAGAAAACAAGGCATTAAAATGGTGTTTGTATGTAAATAATGTTTATAGAATTATATAAGATACGAATGTATTTAACTTTATGTTTAACAGCAATAATTCTCACAAGTATAGTTTAAAGTTCTTTCACATTTAACACGAAAGACCATCACAGTCGTCATAAAAATGTCTTAAATTTTTTGTGTTAATTGAGAAAACAATTTTTTGTTAATCTAGAAAACATATATATCCCACAATCAAAAGGCCGTTTTTTATGTATAATTAAATACGACAAAAAAAAATATTTTTCGAATAGTGAACATCACTCAATGTCACGCCGATGTAAATATTCGTGATTATGGAGTTATGATAACAGAAAATGCAGCTTTGGACATGTGTTACAAAGCGAATTAATCCCAAATATTATTTATCGCGTAAACTGAATAACGTACGGCCAAAACGGATACCAATGTGTGCTGTAAACATATATAAAATGTACGATATAAAAACCTTATATAGTAAATGCATTATTTTCATATTTAGAAATACCATCAAAACATTATAATTATAATGAATATCAGTTATAACAGGTTTATTTTACAATTATACGTGAGGAAAATGTAACCTTATAAAACATTGTATTTATTTCTGTCGAATAAATTGTTTTAAAATACTGTTCTTCATTTTTTTTTTACTTTATCGCATTGGATAAAAGTGAAGTTATAATATGATATATTAATATAATTATATATAGATAACCAAACCCATTTTAGACTCACGTCATTTTAACTTCATCGAAATAAGATATAGTAAGAGAAATGTTCTTCTACAACCAATTTAAACTAAGTACATTGCGCAAATCCGTAAATACATTATACCACTTACGATTTTAAGCAATAAGAGTTCCTAGTGCAAAAATGTTTTGAGAATGATAGAACTGACATTTTATCAAAGACGTAAAAGTTATTAAATAAAATGGCCAAAAGCGTGTCAAGACACGCTGATATAGAAGGGACATACGTATCTGATATGCTATAAACGTATTTCTTAAATAACTTCAAAAGTTGTTGTTCGATTTCGTTTAGAAATATTTTCCTAATGAGTTTTTAGCATGATCTATAAACATGGAAAATTTGAAGTCTCTACATCTAATAGCTTCGAAATGCTGGGGGGGAGGCACCTTACGAGCAGACAGCAAACGGACGGACAAAGCGAAATTATAAGGGTTTCTTGTAGTACAACAACTTTTGAAGTTATTTAACAAATAGGTTTACAGCGTATCAGATACGGAACCCTTCTATATAGGCGTGTCTGGATACGCTCTTGGCAATTTTTATTTGTTGTAATAGTTAGTAACAAATTCTTTCACGTGGGCGACATTGCTATAACATCTTTAAAAATGGTACGCGTCATAAATACAAGTTAGGCATTATTACGAAAGGCGGCCATATTATATTATAGTTTGGTGATTAACATCATTTCTGTACGAAATTGTGATCAATTCGACGACCGATTGTTGTTGATCCTACCAATGTTGAAATAGGTACCAAGGCCAACAATAAAATAGATATCATATAACTAGTAGGCCGAGGAAGAGGTGGCGTTGGTCCCGTACTTAGCAGGGACACCCCTGTGGTTCTTTAACTATACCATCAGGATTATGATCTTATTAGTTGATTGATAAAATCAGGTGTTACTTTGCTTAAATCCACGAATGTATACGAAGAAAAATCGGTGCAATTCTGCCACTCAAAAGCCACACCACTGAGCCACCAAAGCACAGCACTAAATTAACTCTCATAAATGTTGCAACATTCTATCGATTTTCCTTCGCATTCATTCGGAGATTTAAGTAAATTTGTTTAGTTTTTTAAGCATGTTATTAGTCACGCATTAAATCTTATTATTTAATCACGAATTAATATATTTAACAGTCTCGACCCTACACTTATCATACTTTTAACTAATAGTAAACAAATTAACAACGGAGTTATTAAACTGTACTTTTTTTTTTCATGTTACAAGGGGGCAGAATAAACATACAAATATTTATTATGAAATTATGTTGGGCCGCAGCGTAGGGTGCAGAAAGAAAACTAAAGTATTAAAATAAATGTTATATATTAAAAAAAGGTTACAAGAATGATTCGCCTCGAAGTTGGAGATTAGAATCCTTATAAATAATATAAAATTCTATATACTTATAAATTTGAAACACAAACAACTAAAAGCATAAAAATTGTAATTTTAGGATCATAAATTTAATCACAAATAACTAAAAATACTGAACTCATAAACGAAGGGGGGCACTTCTATTATTCAGAACAATGAATTGGTATGGAATCATCAATGTCACGAGACACCAATAATAGGTCCTATCGGTAGCAAGCGCGGAGCAAGAATGAATCCGCTCGCGGAGTGCTTTGCTGTTTGTATACCTAACTTAAAATATCACACTTGTAAGTTAGAAATACAAAATGCATATAAACCTATTATTCTTTGAATGGCCATTTAATGTTAAACTATATTAACAATTATTTAAAAATAAACCTAAAAGAGACTTGAATTATAGACAGATTAAACTAGTCATTAAAAGGTACAAGATCTCACTTTAACATAACTTTTTTATAAAATAAACATCAAATTAAAGCTATTTTTTTTCTCTTTATTATGATATAGGGTTGCCTGTTTTAAAGGAAGCGCAAAAAAGGGTTTCCCCTAATTAAAGTTAAGCGCGAGCGAGAATGACTTACAGTTTAATATAGTGCATCAGACAAGGACAGAACACATGTATATTCGCGGAATTGTTGAAACCCTACAGTGCGTAGCCCATCGACGCAAATGTCGCCTCGTAAGCAAAAAGTCCAGGTTTTGTGTTGATTTCAAGGACGTTTAAGTAAGAATAAATACCTGTAATGATACAGAAATATTTAATTAGGTATAAATAAACACTTAAGAATATTGAGGGATCTTAATTAAGTATATTTAAGTATCTTAATTAGGCGTAAGTTAAATATAATAATTATCGTAGCCTTTTCAAAGGATAAATTTTACGACACTAAGCGAATCCTTAAGTTCTTGTCTTCCTAATATAACTTTTAGGATATCATAGAAGATTCTGTCTGTATTTATGTTCGAGAGCACCTAACTACGCCACATCTGCCCCAGTTCAGTGAAAATTTTCATCAAAATGCAAAAGCTTCGTTATGAATAATTCAATAAGCTTTAGAAAAGACTGAGGAATAAACATAGGCTGATGATAATAAATAATTAATTACTATTTATAATTTATTAATTAAAAAGGGCACCGCGTGACAGAGAGCTGAATGATCTTCTATGAAAGCTCCATGGCTCATTAATCAAAAGAATGGAATGAATTCTGTATGTTGATCGGTTCGATATACGACCTCGTAAGTATGGAATGGCTGGTCTTGACTGTTTGGTCTGGACTGCCTGGTCTATACTAAGCTTTAACCGTACCCAATTCCAGCTAGAGCGTTTAAGGTTTGTTGAGGGGCCGTAGCTAAAAAGAATCCCTTGTATGCTTGAAAAAAAGAATTCCTTTATAAAACAACATAGAAATCTATTCAAATCAATAAAGCTGTTCAGCCACGGACGTCTTCAACGTCTGAAGGGCCGCAATAGAAGGGGCAAATTATTCAGGCCCTTAAAAACCCGTTTAAGCAAATTTTTTCCCCAGGTTAAGCTCCGGCTCTAACCGAGCTTATAAGTAACGGGTCATTTGTTAGTGTCCGTTCTATTTTTGGCTTATTAATATTCATAAAAGTCTCAGGTGTTTTACGCGAAGAGTTTGTTTTTTGTTAACGGTTTTTTAAACGCAACGAGTTGAGAGTTAAGGCCATTTCTATTTTCAACACGCTGTGAGTTACTGTTCTTAAGGAAAATACGGATCGTTTATAGCGTAATTTTTATCATACCACATGTTTTATTAATTATAAATGAACGTTGTAAAATATAGCGCATAAAGATAAGCTTATCTTTTAAAAATAAATACTAACATATAACATATAACATATATAACTGTTCCTAAAGTAGACAACTTAATGCCTGTGTTATAGGTAACAGACGCCTGTTATACACGCTCATACACACGGGCGCGCGCACACACACGCATTAAAGCATACATATTGCTAAATACACTCGAGACTCGAGGTGGGAATAGAACCCACAATCCCCGGAGTGAATGGCAGGGTCACTACCAATTGCGCCAACAAGATGTCCCCAGTCTAAATTGTATTAGTATTCTAATTATCGTTGTGTTAATTGGTTTCGAAAATATCTTCTGAAAGAAATTTTTCAATAAATAAGAAGACTATTAAAAATGTGCATAATCTAGTGGATTAAATCTTAATTAGATATCTTATAAAAGGTCCATCCACATTGTCTGTAACTAAGAAAAACGTTTTAAGAATCAAAAATTCGTACTAATCACGTAACTAACCACATATTAATATTTCAATGCTTAGAATTGCTATTAATAATCTGCAGCCGCGAGCTATTTTACGTAACGCTGTTGATACGATACCCGAGAGATCGTTTCTGAACGTTTAAAAATAATTAAAAACATATATGCAACTTCCTCCAGCTTTTTTATTGCTTTCGTACTATTTCCGTATCATTATCAATTTGAACAATATATTTGTGTGAGTAAGATGGTAGTTTTGTATCACAAACTGATTCATTCTTCTTGTAATCCAAACATCTGGTGATCCAAGTACCTAGTGATACACATATCTGGTGATTCAAGTATCTAGTTATCCAAGTACCTAGTAATTCAAGTCTCTAGTGAACCAAGTATCTAGTAATCCCAGTATCTGGTGATTCAGGTATCTAGATATCCAAGTACCCAGTAATTCAAGTATCTGGTGATTAAAGTATCTAGTAATCCAAGTATCTAGTAATTCAAGTATCTAGTGATCCAAGTATCTAGTAATTCAAGTATCTAGCGATCTAAGTATCTAGTAATTCAAATGTCTAGTGATCCAACTATCTAATGACCTAAGTATCTGGTGATTCAAGTATCTAGTTATCCAAGTACCTAGTAATTCAAGTATCTAGTGATCCAAGTATCTAGTAATTCAAGTATCTAGTGATCCAAGTGTCCAGTAATTCAAACGTCTAGCGATCCAACTATGTAATGACCTAAGTATCTGGTGATTCAAGTATCTAGTAGTTTATGTATCTCGAGAATTAAGTATCTAGTGATCCAAGTATCTTGTAATTCAAACGTCTGGTGATCCAAGTATCTTGTAATCAAACGTCTGCTGATTCAAGTATCTAATAATCCATGTATCTGAAGATTCAAGTATCTTGTGATTCAAGTATCTAGTGGTCCAAGTGTCCAGTAATTCAAACGTCTGGTGATACAAGTATCTGAAGATATTGTGAACAGCACTCATTTACGCACTCTTTTGCACGCGCAATTTTGAAAAATATACTACAGTCTACATACATTTTCAGGTTTGTAGTGGCTCTTTTTATATGTACTCGCATAACGATTTTAGTTCCTCTGAAATGAATTTTTAAAGGTAGATGAAATCCACATAAAGCGTAGTCGAGCATTATCTTCAAACAAAATGACAAGATAATTTTCTACAAAGAATTTCATTTGTTGTTATTGCTCTCAATATTTGGGAGCCCCTTTGTAGCCATATCTAATTCCATTTATTCTCATAATATTCCAAAGCATTATTGCTATTGTACACTTATACACTTTTGTTCAGTTAAACGACGACAATATGGGTTATTTTTTGATTAAACTGTTACGTTCAAGGATGTTACAGAGATTCCAACGGCTCAATAAGTATTAGATAAAGACATCGCCTAAGTAGGGCACCGAATTCAATAAAGTACCTTTCTAAATAGATAGGTCTTAGGGCTTTTATCCCATCTTACACAATGCCTAACGGAAAGTTACACAGATTCAATATTTCTTCGAAGATTTCGGCCTTTTTTCTTTTCATACCGTATTCGAGGATCAGTTTCGATTCTATTGGACTCGCTGTTCCCACGTTTTATTGCAAAATAAACTCAACACGCAGTAACAATAAAGCTTATTTTAGGGCGCCAATAAAGTAAATTTATTGCCGTTTCGGGACATGCATTCATCTGATTTGAGTCCGATTTGACATTTTAGGTCGTCGAGGGCTTTTCAAGGGTACTCCACGATTACATGCACAGATTATACGTGGTTTATTGACGGGGACAAATGCACTATTAAATTATTGTACTTTATGATAGAACGTTGCATGACAAAGGGATATTTGCGAACGAATTCAAAAAAGGAGAAGGTTCTGAATTCGACTGTATTTTTTAATAGTTTCTACCTCAGAACTTTCGACTGGGTGAACCGATTTTGATATTTCTTTGTTTAATTTTCGTTTCGTTTTTTTTTTAAGAACGAAAAATTACTTAAACATGGCTTCAGATTGGTGAATTGCTTGTAATGATTTCTTCAGCCGAGTGAGGCTTGCGGATATTGAATAACAGTGCATTTCGATTACTCCCACGTAAATTGTCGTAAGCCCGAATTCCCAGCTATACAGTAGAGCGTTACAAACAATTGAATTGTAATATAGCCATCACCACTTAATATATTTTTGTATACAATAATGTAATCGTCATTATTGCATATAAATTTGTATACAAAAATATACAAAACAATGACGATTTTATATCATTTATTTATTTATTTATTTATTAGTAATCAACAGCGTTACAGAAAACATTAACATATAGACAATAACAGGTAAATATCCTTATTTATATTAATTGAAACCAAAATAGAGGTATATCACTGTTAATGATAAAATTGAAATATATTTCCAATTGGGGGGGGGTTTCGAAATATTACTTTTTAAAACTATACACCTTTGACTAAGTTGCAAAATTTGTTCGATTGTACATCGATTCCAGGGTGGGGAAGGGATGTACTAACACCCCATCAAAAAGTCACTTATTGAATTATTTTGTCTGCTGCTGCTTATATATATATATTTCATCATTGAAAAAAAAAAATTAATATCTTAGCTAAAAATTTAGCAACTTTAAAAATAATTTTGCTAAATAGAAAAAGTAAAAGTTTGCGAGATTAGCAACAAATTTAAAAATATTTCAACTCAAAATGTTGTTTTCGTAAATTATACCAAAAGCAATTTAGCAAAAAAAGTAATTAGTTCAATATGTTCGCAATTATTGACTACCTTTTGAAGTCAAGAACTATTTATTTTGTACATATATGTGTATATTGTATGCATCATATATGCAAAAACTGATGAAAGATTATTTTTTGTCAGACGTAAGTCTTAAATACGCTATACTTTTTATTCAGTACATTGTAAAATCTAACCATACATACAATATTAGCTATGTTATATGACGTGAACCCGTGCGCAAAAACTAGTATTATCAATATATTAGTTACTACGATGAAATGATAAATTAATCATTTACTTAATACTTTTAAATGTAGTTAGAATTTTAAACAGTTTCAAAAATCACAATCTCATTTGAAATAAGTCAAAATTTACAGGGGATAATTTGGGGGTTCAGATATTTGATAACGATTGGGGTAGTATACCGTACAGCTTCAATACGGGGTAGCAGTCACCCCAAATTTGCAATAAAGTTTCATCAAGCGATTCCGTAGTATTAAAAGTTAGAATTAATCGAACATCGTCCAGTGTTCAAACAATTTCTTACCTTATGTAAACAACGGCCGTATAACGCCGGTATTCCAAATAAAACACTGTGTCCACAGCACTAGATACACTCACTGAGATTATATCATTGAACTGCACAATAACAGCTGGTAATATTTTTTTCGGGGCTGTCAAACGTGTCCTTGAGGGACGCAGAACGCCATGTTGTTTTGAGGACGGGCGCGTGGCGACTGCGCGCGGCCGCCCCTAGCGCGGCGCATGCGTGCGTCACCCTCGCCTCACCCGCGCTCCCGTGCTTCCTTCCTTGTTCCTTTTTTAAATCTTCCTTGTTCCTGTATGAGATGTACCACCGACGTTGCCGACAACCTAACAAATAATTGTCAATTAAAACACGCTTGATATTTTAGCGTACCGGACTATAATTAGGAAAACATTTTGGAAGAAGTTCTCGATGCGATAGTATGTTTTTTTTTTGTATATATGATTATTAAACAATTACTCTGCCATTTATGAACCAATTTTGATGATTCTTTTTTTGTTTGGTTGACCGTACTTCGGGGGTGGTACTATATAAATTTTATAAAAATCGGTCTAGCGATTTTTTAAATCTATATACATGTACATCAATAATATTTTCGTATACTCGGAAACTCCACCTGTCATTAAAGCAGTGTGTTTATTTGGTCTACCCATAGCATATATAGACAAAACACATCTATTTTCCACATTTTTTTTTTTAAATGAATTATTTTTAATTAAAAAGAAAACGTCCCCGCTAAACTAATGACACCGGCTTCAACACATCAGTAGGTATCTACTAAATCATATGGATGTATTAATTATTTTTTTCCTTTTTAATTCCTTCGTAGTTGTTAGGAATGCCACGAATAGTGATTTGCCCGAATATCGAATATAACTTACCAATTTTTTAATTTTAATATGGTAATTTGTTGGTTAAATTAACATCTTTATCAGTAATGTTATGAGCTCTTTTTTTCATAACATGCTGTTCTCTATTCGCCGAATAGTTTGCAATATTCCGCCTAATACCGAAAGACGAAAAAAAGTTGCCATTCGGCAACTTTTTTCGGCTCACGCATCTAGTGTTTTTTGATTGCGGCTTTCTACTTTTTTTTAAATAATTTATTAAATAAAAAGAGTATGTTTTAAGAGAAAGGATACTTATCAGGGATGACGTTATGAACTGCCAAGAAGAGCCGCGAAGCGAAAATTATGAAAGCGCACACTAACTACCTCTTCTAAAAAACTTTCGTTTCGTTTTTTTTTTTAATTTCATGACTAGGATTGGGTTATGCCGGGGCCAAACATAGCTCAGTGTTTGTACATTTTTGTCCATGAAGAAAGT
>JANCMC010027978.1:0-47340 GCA_024363005.1 Charaxes varanes | reverse complement strand
AATGTAAATATTTAAAAACACCAATTTCTATAAGCAATGATGATGTCAATTTGAATCTGTATTCTTATAAGTAGTAATAATTGTGTAAAAAAAAATTAAAAATAAGAATAACTTCTTCTTAGTGATAATTAAAATATGTCCAAACGTATCTATGACAAATTATAGAACCTTTTTTCTTTTTAAGTTTAATTTAAATTTCAAATTAAATTTAGTTTCCTGTAATTTGCAAAGTACAATGTTAATCCTCTCCCATATGGTGTATCATCACATATTTTTAAATTTTATGAATGTATTAACAAAAATGAAAACAAACAGTAGTTCCAAATTTTTCTTTGAATTTTTTTAATTTGGACATGTGACAACATAAAGCTTTTGTTCGGAGGGGTTGTCAAACACTGACACTAAATAAATTAAAATAAAATATGACTCTTTTCTCTGCAAGAACATACATTCTACATCTTGTTTCTGCACGCCAAATATTAGAGATTATCAACACTAGTGTATCTCTCCATTTATGAACAATAAACTTAGTACCGAATTATTCAAGACCTCCTACAATAGCCTACCCCCCTTTAATTTTATTAAACTGTGCATATTTTAAAAGTCCTAATTGTCCTTCCATGATAATATTAGCGATAGCATTTTTAGCGAAGATTTGTTGCATTGGGTCCATTTTCTTTAAATCTGCAGCACAAGACAGAGCCCAGTTTTGATATTCGTCTGGACTTTCACTATGACAGTTAGCTGCCAATTGAATATGGTCATCCTCAAGTTTTCTCTTTAAATTCCTTTTTTTAGACTTAGGAACTGGGTAGGATGTAGATGGCGTTTGATTTGCTCCAACAAATGTAAATTTAGTATCCTCCTAAAAGAAAAAAACTTGTTATTTCATTTACCAATAAGCCATAGAATGGGAACAAGTTGCAAAGGATTTTGAGAGCCAGTGGAGTGCTCCTCATGTAATAGGTGCTGTACATGAGAAACAATTGGAAATAAAGTAATATCTTTGTTCTAGACAATACTAATATAACTACAAAAAAAAATACATTTACACATCATCCGAAAAGTAATGTCACAAAAATTTTAGGACTATTTAATACCACCCACATCCTTGTTGAAGGTTGTAACATGTTTTAAACCAGAGGGGATTATATGATGTTGCACCCATGGTGTGCCAATATATAACCAATAAAACAGCTGTTTTTTAATTATTTTATGTCCTATACACAAAGCTTTTGACCCCCTCCTCTACATTGTCACACAATGTCACATTTTGGTTATACCCTCCCCACTTTAGAGTGTGACGCATTTATAGAGTTGTCTTGATGGGGAGCTGTAGATTTAAATTACGAGTTCATCATGGTTAATGTTAGGACTAATTATCGTTTATCAGATGGAGGTGTGCTCCTTAATATAACATTTGGAACGCAATTAAAAAATAATGTAAAATATAAAACTTTAACACCATTGGAAATAAAAAAATTGACTGAGGATCGCAAAGCAAACACGGCGCGAATACAGTGGATTTTGTAAAAACCATGGTGCAGTTTACTGGCAAGAGATAATGGTATCCTAAAACATAAATTCTGCAATCATTTAAACTTACCCGTGTAAAATTATTGTCCAAACTAGAATCCTCACTCTCTCCTCCCGGACTACATATAATAAACTGTGTGTCCGTACTAGACTGAGAATCCGATGTTGATTCCTGATCTTGTAAAAAAAACATTTCATTAAAGTACCATAAAGTAGGCTGGTATATGTCGTCTGTATTAGATCCAGATTTCATCGACTGGAGATGTTTCTTAAGCTCCTTCCGGTAGTTAGTTCTCAAAGAATTAAATTTTTTCTTCACATCGTCTTTGCTTGCATGTGTAAACATCTCTTGGTATTTAGACAGCAATATTTCGTAAGCAGCATTTTTTTTATTACGGTCATAATATTCTTTGCTCTTGACGTTCCACAGAGACGGCAAATCTCTGTATAATCGGATACATTCAACAATAAACTCTCTTTCTCTAACTTTAAGATTCTCTTTCCTCCATTCCTTTTCCGACATATTAGTACGCGCACGTGTACTCCTCGCTAAGACTTAAACACAGACTGAAAAATATTGCGCAATAGTGACTCTACACGCCTACACGTTGCATTTTCCAATGTTGCAATGGAAAAATATGGTGCAATAAAATGAATCTCGTTCAAGCTTTCGTGCAATCATGGCGTAATCAATTCTTCTTCAATATTAACTCTATACGATTATTTATATTGCACAATACGTAATATAATTAATCATTTAAGGAACGCCTAAAATATGTCGCAATTAAAGAATGATCCCCAATCTCTTCTTAGATTAGATGGTGAACTTATCAAGGGGCTCCGTGTTTTACACCCATTAAAAAGGAATGAATATGGTGTACAAAATATTTGGGAAATAAGTACCATACATCATGTAATAAAAGTTTTATAATTTATAAAATTGGGTATCTACTGTCTAGGTTTCTTCTGCGGTTTCTTGACAGCTTTACCCATAGAGTTTACCTAATATAAGGCGAAGACTCTATAGTCTATGGTTTCATTGGTTCAGTTTCAGTCTGTACTCTGTAGTCTGTAACCAACGCGACTGTTAAAGTTAATAATAGTTGCCAGCTGTTTTGCCTAACCAAAATTTAAGTCGTAAAATATAACTACATCCTCATTCCTCACAGATGTGACCTCACAAATGAGCCTTTTTTATTGTTAAGTAAAAATGCCCGAGGATAAAAAAAACCCGTTAGTATACTTATTCTATTGTAGCTAATCTTTAGTTTGAATTTGTAAATTACTGAAACAATCAATTTCAGACAGAAAAGTAGAAATGACCCCAAAGATCAGAGACGAAGACGAGGTAGACAACATGCTGCTCCCTCAGAAAAGAAAGTTGAGAGAGATCCTGAAGCACCCAAAGGTATTTCGAAAATATTTACCTTATCTAATTTATCGAAACAGCTAAACTGAACATAAATGGAACATATGCTTTTGCTTTTTTTACCATATATTTGAGATTTCGTATTAGTAACTAAGTGACTTTGAAAGGATTTGCGAACCATATTACAAGTAAGGTAAATTAAATTACTTTGCATGTTGTGTAAGCAAGATGTACTTAATTGATTAATTATTCACTTTGTTTTGATGACACAGAGAAAATCATAAACATTTTAATAAAAGATTTTAGATATTATTTTTTATTGAAATTAATATTTTGATAGTTTTCATTTCCAATAAAGAATATTGCAATTACTTTGAAGATAAGCTATTTTAAAAGCATTTGTCAGGAGTGGCCACAAAGAAAGCCCAACAGGATTTGAACCTACTGTATACTACCTACTTACCAGTATCTTAGATAAAGTAGTAACCAAGTATTCATGTTTTTGTATTTGTAAATAATTTTTGACACTTTATTTCTTTTAAACCTTACCTGTAACGAGAAGAATAAAATAAAACAAATAAAATTTAAATCTGTCCAGCAGTTTTCATATTTTATTGAAACTAACAACAATTGATTAAATATGATGCATATAGATAAACTCTGAAGGCATGATTCATATTCTAATTACAAATAATAACAGTTACAGCACCTGAAAAACCTGCCTATGAACCACCTCCACCAGAATTCTACAAGAGTCTGAAGAGAGAGACTGATGAAATACTTAAAATAACTGAAGAAGCCAACACAAAATACAAGAAAAAGGAAATTCAGAGTAACTGGGCAAAGTATGAGATGCCTATTGAAAGCTATGAAGAAATAGATGACCAAGAAAATTTAGGAGCTGATTATGAGGTAAATTAGGGGATATCCATAAATGATGTCACATGTTAAAGGGGGGGGGGGGGATTACTAAAATGTGCATTGTTTGACAATGGTTTTGAGAAGTCACATGTCAAAATAAAAAAGTTAAAAAAAATGGAAACTGCCATGTTCTATGAATTTTCATCTTTATGGGTTTCAAAAATGTGACAACCTGTGACAAGGAGGGGGCGAGGGATTGGAGAGAAATAAATTGTAAAAGTCATGTGACGTAATTTATAGCTGACCGATAAAAATCATGTTATATAAAGAAAATCTTTATTTAAATTGAAAATCTCATGCCTCTCAAGATATTATTTGATCATTTTAAGTTTGTTAGATAAAGCTGAATAACCTTTGTAGAGTCTATCTCCTGATGATGCTTCGGTGTCGAAGCGAAACGTGCTTTGAGGCACATCGGAAAGTTAGTGTAGTGTTGTGCTTTGGTGTCGGATTCGGTGGTGTAGCTTTCGGGTTGCAGCATTACATCGATTTTCCTTCGTATTCATTCGCGGATTAAAGCGAAGTAGTTTAGTTTCTCATGAATGACTTTTAACACGATTCCCTTACAAGCATAATAAAGTAGATGATGATTCAAAAGTAAGCGCTAAATAGACTATAGCAACAAAGAGTAACCTTTACTATACAAATCTTGTACATACGAAATTGCCTCTAATCTTAGCTCAGTTCCGTGTTGAATCGCTTAGTTGCTCCCTTCAAGCGAATAAGAAGTCAATTCATGTCGTTTTGACTCATTGTAGTACCACATTTATCGGCAAACAGCCGTGTTCTGACTGAACAAGCAGGTTTGCGAGGCAGCTCCGCGAGGCAAATTCTTCGGTCAGTCAGGACGTGCCTCGCCCGAGAAAAATGCAGATACTGCAAACGAAAAAAGTTGCACGGCAAACGTCCGAGGCTGCCTCGCGAGGCTACTTGTTCAAACAGGACAGCGTTAATAATAATTATGAATTCAATGGATACAAGTAAGTAGTACATAGGGCTTGCTATATATATGACAGATACTATACGCATTCAAATGAAATTAACGCTCGGCACCAATGCTAGTGATCATCACTTAAGGCTTTAGTTAGCCTTTGTAATAGAACAATATTCTTCCATAAATTTATATGCATAAAAATTAAGACACACATTCCACGGCCACACGACATGAAATAAACTGACCATTTAATTGAAGCTATGTCTGGCTCTGGCATAAGAGACATTATTTTATAATATTGTATGTACAAGCCAAAGTATTTCATAAATTTTATTTATTTTTTTATAAATTTCTTTACAATAACCAAATTATATTCCAAGTTATATTTTATCTGTCTTAGCAATACAAAGGTATTTGTATTTTATCTGTCTTAGCAATACAAAGGTATTGCTAAGACAGATAAAATAAGTATGAATTTTCTAAAGCTTTATATTCATAATATTATGAATATAAATTCAAACATTATAGCAACATTAACAATATTCATAAGTGTTTTGGAAGGCGTGTCACAGCGCATTTGTGAAACTAACCAAACGAGTCCTGAAGAGCTAATAAAGCCATGTGGAGAATCGATACCCACATATAGTATACAGTTGTTATGAAGCAAAAAGATCGATAGCCATTGCCAATGTGGAGCTAAATACATCGAAAAAACTGGCGAGCTTAAACACACGACTAATGCCATATTAGCGAGACAAACTATAGAGCCATTTGGCAAAACAGTACCTATATAAGAGTACAGGGTGACTATGAAGCAAAAAGATCGATACACACTAACATATGTCTAGATATGAGATATGGAAGAAATTCTGGACATTCTCGACATTGATTAAACACTCGTAACTGTTAGTGAAACGCTATATTTACGGGAGGCAATATTATTTTTATAATAAGGAATTATTTTTTTAGGTATGTCCAACATTTTCGTCTCCCGTCCTACCTTATAAAGGAGTCATTTCATTAGACTAGCCGTAGGCCATTAGCGTTCAGCTAATAATGAAGACTATATAGTCTTATATGGAGACAAGTGCGCGGAAGAAATATTTGACGATTCAGAAGAGCTTGAAAAGTTTACTTGAATTAAATATCATTTAAATTTGAATTTAAATAAAAATCTGGAGCTCACGTTAACACTTATCCTCGTAGGAAGATTTTTGTACTTCACACATTTTCTTCTATACTATTAGGGATATCAACTTATACTTATTACGAACTGGCTTTGTACAAAATTCTTACAGAACTCTTCTTAGCGTTTTCCCAGTTATGTACCAGGGTCCGCTTAGATTGTAGAGGATTTGGCTGCGGGGCAAGTTAAGATGACCGATTGCCACCTGACGAATAAATATATTCTTAACATGCTTGACTTGGAACGTGTAAAATATGCAACTGTCAGCTCAAGGGATAGATTAAAAATTGCTTAATCTGTGATGTGTTAATTATTCTACATCAAAATCGATTACGTGTACTAATATATAAAGCTGAGCAGTTTGTTTATTTATTTGTTTGAACTCGCAAATCTCACGAACTACTAGTTCGCTTTTAAAACATATTTCAGTATAGCCCATTTATCGATCAGCTAAAATTTACCTAATTTTCGCGAACGAAGGCGCACGTACAGCTAGTGTGAGATAAAAGGGACAAATTAACTTCTTATACCAATAATAAATAGCTGATATGGGGTAGCTAGCAATCATTATAATTTAATTACCTGACTCGACGTGAGAGAAGCTTAAATGACATGTAACACAGAAAACTTTGGTCAGGTAAACCTAAAAAAAAAGGTTCTACAAAAGAATTGTCCACTCTACTGATCTTTGACAATAAACGTTAAAAAAAATGTCTTTTCTTTTAATTTTTTAACCTTTTTAAGTATTAACTAAAAAACCTTACTTTATTTTAATTAGTTATTAAGTAGTCATTCATAACCGTTCCATTAATAAAATTTGTAGGTTCTTAAATTTCTAAAAGTTTCTGGTCATAACGTTCGTTCGTTCCAAAGAGCTATAGAGCAGAAAATTGGGAAATTCTTTGCAAGTTGCACGGCTACGATTTTGTCTTTGTAATTAATTATACCATAAATTACATTGTGTGTGGAATGTTCCATATATCTTTGGTATTATGACGTAATGTATGTGCCGAATTATTCGCTTTGTGCAACTTTTATTCCTTTATATCGTTATTATCTTGTGATGTACTGCCATTGAAACCCCCACCTTGGGGGGAACAATAGATACCAAAAACTTAAATTGTATTTATATAATAATTTTGTATAATATTTATGGCATAGGCTTTAAGACATAATTTTTCAGAAGCGATGTAGTTATTTTTGTTAACGTACAGTTTATTATTAGACGCAAGTAAAGAATTTTTGCGATAGTATTATTCTTCCATATAATTAGTATTCATATTAAACATTATCTATATTTACCACACCATTTGCTAATCTGTGTATGACAGGATAAAGAGTACTTGTTGCATTACAATACAATTTATATATACGAAATAATACAATACCTATGGAATACACCGCTGCTTAGGATTGCTAAATGAAAAAGTTTTTTGAACGAATATTGGTCAGCCCAAAATTTCAGAAAGTCCTTGTTATGGCATTGAAAATATAAAAGTTCTTTTAACTTTTATTTAATTCATTGTATTGTTAAGCTCACGAAAGTAAAATGGGTAAAAAAATGTCCTAATATAAATCATAATTTACGTTTCAAATTCTTTAATTTATAATAATACACACTACCGCGTTCTTTTTTTCGAGTTTCATACAAATATTAAACCTCTATTTGGCCCTCTGAAAATTTCTTTTTCACGACAAAAAGTAGCATATATGTTTACCAAGGTCCAATGTTGCTTTTTACTAAAATTCATCAACTGGTTACACGGTTTGAGCGAGAAAACGTAATTATAATTTACGCTAGAATAATTAAATAGTACTGGATATGTTAATAATTCTTGTATTGTCTTCAAACTAAACATGTCGTATCTTTCAATCAACCCAATTCTACCTATCAAGGTTTCAATGAATAAAGGTGTTTTCAAGTAATCATGTATAAACTATTTTAAAATATACCACTTATTCGGAAAAATCGAGCCACGAGAAGAATTAGCAAGAAACTCGTTTAATTCTAGTAAAAATAGTTGTCTCAATTTATAAAAGTTGGGATATAAATTTCCCACAGATACATTTTATGCATTTTAAATGCAGATATAGTGGTATTGTTAATAAGAGAAATAAAAATGACATTTTTGTCCCCAACAGGTCTGGTTCAAGAACCGCCGCGCGAAGTGTCGACAACAGTTGCAGCAGCAAACCAGTCTATCTTCTAATGATGCTTTAGTATCAAAGAGAAACGTGCATTGAGACAAACAAAATATCAGCGCAGTGCTATGCTTTGATGGTAGTACCGGGTGTTACATTTGGATAACAGCATTTTACAGATTTTCTGTAGATTTTTAGTAGTTTGTACTTATCAAAATATTTTCTGTGGACTAAATGCAGCAACATTTCCTGCGAGGTTTCTTAGTACATTAACGGTTCTCGCTTTTATCAAAAATATATCAATCTATCGATAGTCGTATCACAAAATGACACTTCCGTCGAATATTGTAAAGCTTGTTCCAAAGTTTTATCGAGATAAAACTTGTTTCGGCAAGGAGTAAAGAAAGGAACTTGAAGAAGAGATCGCGGCTTATCGGTTGGAATGAACGAATCTACTTCTTACAATAACTAAATTTAAAATTAAAATGTTTATTGTATTCAAGTCAAAATCATAACCTGTAAAAATCTATTACAATTTTTTATTTTATAATTTAGACCTATAGTAAGCATTTAAATAAACTTTGTTCCATATATGAGAAGAAAGAGAGACAATCCTTATAGATTTGTTTCCTAGTAGTAAGGCAAATTATTATTTTCAATTATAATTTATATAATAATATTATTATTGTAAATTAGAGATAGTCCTTTTGGTCTGTTGCTGAATTGTGCCTCACAAGCATGAGTTCCTCTTTTGCACATAAAATTGGTGTGAAGCGGCAGCCACACTGTCACATCAAGTGATAAGATTGTTGTTGTGTTTTATTCGGTTTGTGAGAGTTCCCAGTGGCACATTCCTTAGAAATCTTAGCCAGTTTTCACAAACCAAGTAAACTAATTGTATAAATACTACTCATTATAAACTGAAATATAAAAACAGTCTTAAGAGTAATGTAAGTCAAATGTTTGTATTGTGACTCTTTTTAATACACCGGCCTACAAAGACCGTAATTGATAATGGAATTAAACATTCCTTAGAAATCTTAACCAGGTTCCAAAAACCAAATAAACCAAGTTTATAAAAACTACTTATTACTAAATGAAATAAAAATCAGTCTTCAGAGGGTGCAAGTCGAATTTCGAACTTATGAACTTGTATTATTGAAGTTTCCTTATTCATATATTCTTTCATATTCCTACGAGCATTCATAAATAGAAATTAACGCAAATTGGAAAGTTCACTGTCTAAGTGCCTACCGATAAAACGAAACGCTGTTTCGACATTTTATATAAAACGTTGATTTTATGATAGTTTTTTTTTCTATTTTGAAATTTTTTTTGAACACTCGCGTGAATTGAAACATTTTTTGGGTCCCGTAGTCTACAGCAATTCGTCAGACCGTCCTGTCCGTCTCATCCGCAAGTATGCCCCCCTAGAATTTATAACCTATTATATGTTGACAATTGAAATGGGCATGCTAAAAATTCATTAAGAAAATTGATTTTAATTGAAGTTATTTAACAAATACCTTTACCGCTTATCAGATACGGAACCCTTCTACATAAGCGTGTCATCACACGCTCTTCAATTTATTTAAATATATAGTTGTCTTACAGATACCTAAATCAACTATGTATTAAAATACCCCTTACTTAGTTATTTTTTTTCGTCTTGTGTATTGCGTATACTGTATAGGTTGTTGCGTAAACTATACACAAAATAATCCACAAAAATTATCAATTAGATATAAATATTCTAATTAAATGCACGTATTGTAGATTTGTTCCTTTAACATCGTTACGAATATTCTTTAACCTGTAATCTTATTTACCTTAATAATTTTTTAAGAAATAAAACTTAAAATATCCAAAAACAAGTTTTATTGGAGAAATCTAATACTGTTTTATACTTTTTTTAATCCCGCTCCAACTTATCTGATTTTTAACTATTCCCGCCTAAAAACTTTTTTTTTAATTTGACAGTTGGCCACGGCTCGTTCCGTCACAAAATGATTATGATTATAACACGATAGGTACATTCACTGATTATAGAGATTAGTTTTGCATAATTTAGAATTCTTTAAATAGAATATTTAAATTCAAGCTATAACCAAAATTACATATCACAATATTTTATGCCATAATCTACCATATTAATGTCATTGGCATATCCGTCGATATTATTGAACAAATATAAATATATTAACTTTATAATTTATGTGTAGAAAAATTCATTTAAATGTTCAATAAAATATAACACTAACTTAACTTAATGCGATTCACGGTGAAACTCGAATGAGTTTATGTTTGAATCATTATATATAAAATAAAATGTTAATTTTTAATATTCTAAATAAACAATAAAAAAAAGTCGATACCTCCTACGTAAATTGTTGTAACTCCAAATTCCCAAGTTCACAGTCGAGCATTACGAACATGGATTCAATAATCTTAAAATTGGTGTGACGTAACTTATGGTTTAAAGAAAAAGTATTACGTTATATAAAAATAAAATGAACTTTTAATGCTATTATATGAAGTTTAGAAAATTCGAACAAAACCGTATGCTACAGCTTGTTTTTTTATAAAAGATACCTGTGATCTGCGTGTTGAACGATATTACATGAAGCGCTCCGTCGACCGTCACTCTCTGCATGGTCGATTTTATCGGCTAAACTATTTTTCTATCGAAATTAAATTGTTTTGAGCCTGTTAATTATTTTGTTTAGATGCAACATATAATCGTCTCTGAGCATAGATAGTTATTATAAACAGATGTACTCTTTATTCGACTGCTCTTTATCAAATAAAAAGAAACAATTATAACGTAAAAGATTAAATAACTATTTCCCTCAGTCACGATAAAACTTGAAGACGACTTTTAAGAATTATTTTTTTAATATTCTTCGAAGTCCGAAACAGGTTCTGACGAAAGGAAAAAAATTGGATCACAAAAAATTAAAAGCCATAGACAAAATTATTGCATTCGACGCGAACGCACTCGTAGATTTTAGCTAATATTGATATCAATATTAAAGTATGTACTGACCATAAGGAATTTTAGCGGCAAGTAAATATCACAAGTGTTTGTTTCTTGTAACCTCGATATTATTGAACTTATATAAAGAAATTAGATTGGAAAAAAGAAAATGTATTTGCAAGAAGATCATGTGCTCATATAATTATGAATACCAAGCAACATCACAAGTTTCCAAACTTCAAACCCTAAGGTAATTTCGTTAAGAAAGCACCTGACTCATTCGTCGTGATATAACTGTGCAATTCGCTCGCTGTCCCGAAGTGAAAAGTATAAACTACACTAAGTTTACTGTTAAAAACGAGGAATAATACTCTCCAATTATTATTATGATTATAACATGATTTTTAAAATGATCAAATGATGCTTATATAACTTATTTTAGTTAGTATATAGTATATCAGAATAATATTTGTTATTATTTTTAAATCTTCGGTTAGACCTCAGCCTATTAAATTCTGGTATTACATTTCAGAAGATACTTTTTTAATATCAAGGGTTTATTCAGAATAATGTCTAATTTCTTTAAGTATCACAAGAAAGATTTTATAAATACATAAGTGTTTTTGTTATGATTACGAGGCTTGTAATGAGATGAATATGCAATATAATCTTTATATATAAAGTCCACTTGCTATATGGAATAATCTGTACATAATAAGGCTAAGCGGAGACTGTTTCTTAACCGATTTCTCTTCTGTTCTAGGTATTAAAAAGCTTTTATTCTATCCATATTATGAAATAAATAAAACTGATGTATTTTTTTTCTATTGAACGGTAAAGAGTTTAATGATTTGCCTCAAGATAACTGACTAATTTAATTATTTTTTTGCAGTTAAGATATACCGATGCGGAATATTTCCGAAAAATGATTTGTTTCATAGTAACGTGTAAAATGCTAATTTCACACACTTTTAACATTCTGAAGCACCTACGTCATTTAGGACTTTGATGAATGTCTATATAATCTAAATCATCATTAGCATTATGTTAGTATATTTTTATATACAATAACTGGATAAAATATATAAGTTACTTGACATAAATAAATTTCGCGTATTAACTAAGTCTTAAACATACATATGTATATGTAATTAATACTAATTATTTTTATAAGTTTAATCGTTATTTGAGCAAAGATAAGATAGTTATAATCTTGTTGTAACAATAGTAGGTATATAAAATTCCAAAAAGCTAGTTGTCATAATTTAACAAATTGATAATTTCCATTACTTGCAGGTGGAATGCAGGATTACAACTACTTATGGCATGGTTGTATGGAAATCACGCTGGAAATATCCTGTTGCAAATATCCTCCAGCACATGAACTTGCCAAATATTGGCAAGACAACAAACAGGTAATAACTTAAAAACATTACATATTACTTATTTAAAGTACAGAAATATCAATCCAAAAAGGACTAACAATACAGACGAATGGACTGAAAATCCTGAGTTCCAATTACCTGACTGGATTCCAATCGTGCCACAAGCTACCCTCGGGCCTGCATTGCCACTGATCAATGACATCTCGTGGTCCGTCAAACCGAGGTCATCTTTATCTACGTGCAGCACTAGACCGCGACCCAGTATATTATTTCTACCCTCGAAACTTATAAGATGATCAACAAAATCAACCAAAGCAACAGCGTTTTGTTCAGTGCCAACGAACTCAACGTTTCCGAAATCGCCGACGTGGCGCACTCCGTGGTCTCTTCCACCGTGATATGATCCATGTGGGTTGAAATGAGGGCCCGTGGCTTCACAATCACTCGTATCACCAAACTCGTGAATATGAAAACCGTAGAGTCCAGGTTTTAGGCCGGATATTAAACCACTGACTCTTATTCCATCTTCAACCTCTGTAAAAAGTATGGTGCCCGAAACATTTTGCGAGACAAGATGTGCGACTGCCACTTTCGTATCACCATATACCACAAAATTTTGACAATAAAATAATAAAAATACAAAAACAGTTGTACGTAACATTTTATCTCTTTAAATTCTATCTTCTTTATTTGAAAGACAGAAATCAAATGAACAAAAAACATATCATATATAATTATTCGTACAGTAGATATGAATGATTAGATAATGTTATCTGTAAAAACTAATCCAACAACACATTTTTTATTAGTACTATATTCATTAAGAAACCAAAAATGGCATTGATGTCTATTGACAAATTATTTGCATTGATACCTACAGTAGTTTAGTATAAGCTATATATAGTATAATACTATATATAGTATAAGCTATATTAGTATACTTGTTTAGTATAAGCTTTAAACTTTTTAATAGGGCCAAGAAAATATTAGATTCGGCTGGTTTTGGGTAAAAAGGTGAAAAAAGTTTTCTTTTACGTTCCCAGGACCCAAGGAGTTATGTGTATGCGTTTCGGAGGGTTTAGACCGCTCTTTCCGTAATTGACGTTTTATGCCTAGAATGAATGAAGAATGAATAAATGAAAAGTTTTTATTTTTCTTCGAACGGATGGTCACCGATTACCTAAGGCTGTCTTCTGTCTCCATATATTGTAAGAGGGCAAGTTTTCCTATAAAATGTGTAAACCAAATATATTTTTTTACAGTCGCTTATCAAGTACTTAGCTGAGGCTCACCGCGGAGCCCATGGCTTTGTTATGGATGAAAACGGTAATCCCGTTGAACGAGCCTCAGTCCGTGTAAAGGGCCGAGACGTATCTTACCATACCACAAAATACGGCGAATTTTGGCGCATTTTGTTACCAGGAACTTACAAGCTTGAGGTTCGTATAAAATACACTCTACAGTGGCCTTATGAATAATAGTTCAAAGCCTTAATTAAACATTACGAAGTAGGACTACTTTCTATCGAAAGCAGAAGGTACGAATATGCAGATGAACAATATATTTAGAAAACTCCTGTGCTTTGAATTATTATATAAAATTAAAAAGCAAACATTTAGAATCCTTGTCATGTATGTATATGTATGTAATAATAAGAACATTTCTTTGTAATTATAGGTTTCTGGTGAAGGTTACCTCCCACAAGAGGTTGAATTCTTCGTCATAGACAGTCATCCGACGTTGTTGAATGTTACTCTACATTCAGCTAAGGTGAGTTCATTACATTTTGGTATATATTTGTTATACCAATTATTGTTATACTGTAAATATTATTCTTAAAGATCTGGTGAAGAAAGGGTATTATTTCTAGCTGTATAGATAATTTATTGTACAAACGGTGATGGTGTGGACAGTCATTCATTATTAATCATTTGTCTAAATATTGAACCCAGACTTAAAGTAAGTACATCCAGAAGTGACAATATCACGAGATAAAAGAATTATGGTCCATCTTTTTGTGTATTTCTCTAAATTTAGTCCATTCAATTCTAACAATCATTTTGCCTTCTCTGCACAAAGATGAATCTTTAAGCCGTAATCCAAAATAAACTTTATAGAGATATTGTCTATGCGTATGTAATGGCTACCCATAAACACCTGTGCCTACGGATGGGACCGAGAACCATCAAACCAAACGTGAGACAAATTCTATAGTAGATCTTTATACATTTTTAATAATAGATGATATTATTAAACTTTATTATACATAGTTTAGTACATGTAGTTGCACTCTAGGGTCACATGCAAACTCGAGATGAAGCACTAACTCGCGCAGAGAAAATCACCGCGACTCCTGCCACAACGAAACCCGAGACGTCTATCCATTTTCCTGATAATAATTAATATGCTTATGATATTGCATTGTAAAACAGCGATTTCTATTATGAATAATTGGCGAATAAAGTTAAGAAATTTCCTTTAGAGTATTTTTGGCTTAAAATTGATAATTCTGCAGTTTATATAACATTGTTTTGATGTTATGTACCATATTTATTAATAACTATTTACTCAAATTTTCAACAGCAATCGTTTTTAATTTGAAGGTAAATTTGAATTGTTTATGGTTAATGAAAAATATACGCTAAATACGTATTACCTACCCTGTCCTCTTTTGGTTATACATACAAGAAAGTTTTGTTGTAATGCAGTGGAAGAGTTTCACAATAAATGCAATTAAACAGTTTATTTTGTATCATAAATGTATCTAAGATTTTTTCATAGACACAGTTTAATAACGATCATTGGATATTAAAAGAAAGGATTAGTCAATTTTCAGTAGTTAGGACAATTTTTTTATTGTCAATTTTTTTAATTAATCAAAAAGGCATCTTGCAATTATTTACTCAGAAATTTTTTAGGTATCTACAATTAAGTAAAAACAAGTGTCAAATTGTAAAGTAAAAAAGATATATTTGCATCCGGATTAACCTGCATGTTATAGATAACATAGAAAAATATTGTACAAACATGCACTTTTTACCAAACTAATCTAAAACCCTAACCTAACGATTATTACGTAGACGTACTTATCTTGTATATTTATACAATTTTATTGTAAATAATTTGAGCTAGCTATATAGAATAAATGAAAATTTAACGCAAAAGACATAATAATTTTATCATTTCCTTTTCATATCTTGCTTTTATTTTTATGACCTGTTTACTGTAAGCCGTGTATTGAATAGTTTAAGGTAAAATTTCAAAGTTAATTTTCGTTTTCTTTTGTTAAAAATAATGAAAATAATGTTGGTTTTTGAATCCGAATATTCCGATAGTTGTCCGTCGCCTTAACGCCACGGAGAACGTAGCCTTGACCGCAGCTTTATGCGTATATACATATATGTTGTTATAAGCGTAATGTTTATATAGGGATTTAAATGGAGATCCACCCGGTACTTTACCATTTAGTTGTTATTACCGATCTGACGCTGTAACCGATGTCGTTATATCCGGGGTTGAATGTATTAAAAAAAAATATCAAAAACCTAAATTTTATTTTAAGAAATTATAAATTGGAGTTTGAAGACAAATTGGTTTTAATGGGAACATTTTATACGTACTCGCACGTATACGTACGTATTGACAATATTGTCAGCCAATAGAGAGGAAGTAAGAAAATAAATAAAAAACTTTCAGATGTATATATTCCTAATATATAAATTTGAAGAGATTGTTTCTTTGGAACGCGCTAATCTTAGGAACTACTGGTCCGATTTGAAAAATTATTTTAGTGTTAAATAGCGTCATGGGCTATATATGATCATGCTAAAATTTAACTTTTAAAAAAAAATTACGCGGGCAAGTCGCGGGCGCATCTAGTAAAAATATAAACGTACAAAAATCAAATACGACAACGTAACGTAAACTTATCGAATAGTTTGACTTTGCTCTCGACAACTTTTCCACTAGCCTTATAAATCAAAATGCAATATGCAATAAGAAGTTTTGTTAAACTTTTGTTTCTCATTTTCTGATTTATTTATTTAATTTTAATCGCATTTTTTCCTAATCTAAGTTTTACTTTATACTAAAAATGGAGCAACTAGACACCCAAAATTGTTCCTAGCATCCTATAAAATCATTATTACACCCAAATTACTTACAAAAATCAAAAAAGGAATAGATAGGAAACCGTTGCAAATTTTAATTTTAATCGCAATTTTTTCCTACCCTAAGTTTTACTTTACACTAAAAATGGGGGAACTAGACACCCAAAATTATTCCTAGCATGCTATAAAATCATTATTACACCCAAACTACTTCCAAAAATCAAAAAAGGAAAAGGTAAAAAACCGTTACAAATTTGAATTTTAATCGCATTTTTTTCTCATCTAACTTTAACTTCTGTTCCTTAATGGCTAGTTCCAAGCTGCTGATGTCAGCTGTAAACGCTACAATTGGTTACAAGGACAGCGTAGGTCGTTAATGAAGTCGTTGTGAGTATGACTTTACTGATGACTAGTTGTTACTCGCGACTTCGTCCGCATGATATTGGTTAATATTTTAGTATGATGATATATAGCTTATAGCCTTCCTCGGTGAATGGGCTATCTAACACTGAAAGATTTTTTAAATCGGACCAGTAGTTTCTGAGATTATTGCGTTCAAGTAAACCAACTAACATCATTTGAATTTTATTGGAATCAAGGTAGCAAACAAGAATTAGGAGTTTTGAACCTGCTATTCCACCTTTACTACCTTTTATCTACTGAGACCCTTTTTGACATATTTAGACATCTGTTCTGATTGCTATCTTTGCTGACAACTATTGAATCCGATGTCATGTCGTGTATAGCTATTGCAAATATCAGCCTTAGCTGCTACTGGCAGTCAGCATTTTTTTTTAAATAAGTGTCAGCATAAGCAAACACATAAGTCGATTTAGGCAATGAAGCGAGGTTTAATAAAGCTTGCTGAAGTTAACTAAGAAATTTAATTCAAATCTTTTGATCTTTAGCAAGTCTTATTGAATTATTAAACATTAGAAAATCTACTACCATTAATACGAAAATTTACACTGGTTAAGAAATTGTTGGTCAAAGAGAAGATATACAAAGAAAATTGTTTGATTATAATAAATAAATATATCTATTTGTTATACTTATGATAAAGGAATCTATTACGTGACCAAAATTTGCGTGCTAAGAAATTCGTCTCAAAGTCAAATTTTGTTGTAAGTGCACGAATATTTAGCACAGATATTAATCCGTTCTGCCGTCCGTCGTTCGTAATCCGTATTTATACGTTTTAGATTAAAAGGTAATTTAAGCAGTTATCCTCCTACACCCCTATATAATAATTAAAAAAAATAATATGACAATGACAAACGCTTGTAATAAAGCTTATGTGAATAAAATATAATTTAAGTGTACGAAATTGAATTGACAACAGGTAAAAAAATAGAACGACGTAAGTAACACATAAATTTGTGTGCTAACATTTGCAACGTAAAAAAGTTGACAGAGTTGAGATTAAACAAGAATAATTATGAATAATAGCAATTATTACGACCCGCTTCGAAAGCTCTCAGACTGCTAACTTGATGAAATAGTCTATTTTTGCAATGATTATTAAATTCTTTCTTTTAATATTCCTCAAATAGTATTTATGTTTTTGTGCTTAGAAAAACTGTATTTTGCGTAATGTTTAAATTTGTTAAGAACAATTTTTATGTATTAATTTCTTTGTTGCTTTCTATGCACGTAGTCGTCGCCTGTAATTGAGGTACCACATTTTATGTTTATTTTAATGAACGTTTATTTTTGACTGTATTTGTGCGTATTTTGTTGGAGATGTATTACTAAAAAAAAAATATATATTGGTAAGTCACCAACACTAAACTGAGGTTACGTGGGATTCTTTCTACTCTGTGAAAAACGAAAAAACCATTCGGCATACGAAATTGAATCAGATTTAGAAATCCAAATAGTAAACGGAGGGAGTAGTGGCCAGGGGTTGGCTAACGGAAATCTATATATCGTTTAAAATATTTCTCCTGTATGACGTCGTTTCAACAGAACGCGAATGTGCGATGCGATCGAACTTAGTTCGTACGAACGTGCGATCATGCATATTGATGTCTATAAGTTGTCGTAATTGAAGACGATGCGATAGAACGAACTTCAATTAGGACACATCTAAAATTGGGTTCAGATTAAACTAAACTTTTAGTGTAAACGAAAGTTCGTTCTGAGGCGTTTACACCAAAATATCAACGAGGTAAAAACTAGAATAAGAATTAGAATCTTTGTGGAAGCAGAAAACATCGAAAGCATACTTTAACGTCCGTTTTCAACTAAAATAATTAGATAGAACGGGGTAGAATGAACAATAAAAAGTACTTATATAGTTTTCTGTAGTTTTGACAACGCAATTAAATTATGTGAAATTTTATAATGATTGATTAATTTTTGTAACGTTAAATTTTAACCAACCAACAAATTATCATTGCATAGATAATAGTAACTTTTTGGGGAGCTCGAGGCATACATAGTGGTTGGCATCTGAGTCGATCGCTAGTGTTACAAATCAATACGTCGCCTATAAATATGTAGTGATTGCACATACATTATTATGATACCATTGAATTATTCATAATGTTAAAGAGCAGTATTTTAAATAACTGAATAGTCTTATTTGTTTATTTAAATGATTATAACATTTACTTAATACGGCAACATTTAATTTATATAATTTCATTTTGCATCAAGATCATGGCGTCACTTCCGTACCAAGCCAAATAGGTTCTCCGCTAAATTGATGCAGATGGCACCGACTTCAACACATCAGTAAGTGTTTACTAAAACGTATAAAAAGTACTATTTATTATTTGCTTTTTAGTTACTTGCCTTTTTATTTTTGAAACATCATCGAAATCGGTTATCGTGATATTGAGTTATTCGACAATTTGTCACGAACATACTTAGTCAAAATTTTGAATTTTATGGTTTTCTCATGGAAACCTTTGTCAGACCTGAACTAGATTAAAAAGGAACCTACCCAGAAGCACCCACTTTCAAATGAAACAAGAATCATCAATATCGATGTACCCAGTCGAAAATTCTACGGTAACAAACATACGCGTCGAATTGATAACTTCCTTCTTTTTGAAGTCGGTTAAAAATAGTTCTTGGAGAAATTCAGTTTTCTTCTGTGATTGCTTAACAACTTTGCGTTTTGGTAATGGTTTCTCTATTAAATTAGATTTTATTGACTTTCTAGGCCTTCTACTAACTGGTGTAGTATTTTTTGGTCGTGAACTCACTGTTTCTGATTTAGGTGTATAAAAATTCCAAACAACGTCAGTTTCGCCCTCTGCACCATCTTGGGTACATAAGAAAGGTACAGGACTGGCTGCTTCAGAATCACAAATGGAATCACTATCACGGGAAGGCGAATCTAGTTGATGTTCAGGCGTAGAACAGGATAACACTGAAAACATATCATTTATAGCAATGTAATAAAATATTTGTTGTCGTAATATAAGAATTTTTATGGAATTAATGAAACATTACCTGTTCTTTTACTTTTGGCGACCATTTTATTATTTGATAATTTTTTTCTGTTCATAAGAAGTGAACACTCTGAGGAAAAATGGCACTGTATATATTATAATGCAAGTCCTTAACTATCATGAGCAAAATTAATAGTGTATTGATTTAAATTTAACAAACGTCAAGTAAACTTGATAACTTAGTGTCAAATCGAAATGAATATAATAAAGTATAACAAAAGGTAACAATATTTTAAAACATTTTAGTTTTATAATAAGTGGATCACATTGTTTGTTGTCTGTTCTGTTGTTCAATTTACGTCAAGTAATCTGGGCAATGGAGTAGGTGATATACTTCACTGTCAATGTCGTTGTCATTTCGTCTACAATAACGTAAATTACATATATAATCTGTGACTGAAATCTATGCGTTTCATAGTTCCGTAAATACGTTGGTTGATTAATAGAAATACGTTCATATAATACCTCTTTCCCTGTAGTCTTAAATTATATTGTAAAATGTAAATAAGCACAATGCAAAAATAATTTATTATTATTTGATTGCATCAGAAATTAGACGATAATATATTTTAACAGTAACTATAAAGGCACTTAAAATATCTATAGCAAAACTGTAACGACTATTTTAAAATTATCATACGTTTTATAAGTTTTTATGTGTACGCTTCTGCATATGGTACAACCAAATTATTGTACTCTACAATCATCCTATATGTTGGCAATGCTGCCGCATTAGTATTTAGTACTACATTTTCTCTCCACCTCCGCCCGCAACCCGAATTTGTCCAGTAGTGACCAGTCGCATGTCATCTGGCGTGAAGAGTGGTTGCGGGATCTAAAATCTTTTTAAAATTTGATATCGCGATGCGCCATCGGAAGTGACATTTATAGTGTAAAAAGTGAACCTAACAGAATTCAAAATGCTCGCGGACGGCGAAATAGTTGGTGATGGGTCATGGAACCTCACGATCTACGTGACGGATATGAACGAAAAACGCACCATGGTCGTGAAGGGAGACATGCATATTGGTGGTGTTATGCTGAAACTGACCGAGAGCTTCGGTAAGCGATTGTCTATACTAGTCGATGAGTTCATTGTAAATTTGTAATGTATATCTAATTATGAACGGTTTGTATCATTGCTGAGTCATATGTGGAGTAAAAATAGAGATTATTGTTTATCTTATTTAATGAAGTAAACGTTAAAACTTCACGGTCTTATAATAATTTTATAATCACCTTTATTGTATTGCTCGTTTGGAAGTGATTAAATAATATGAAATACAATAATTTATTGTTTTAGGGTTAGGACTCTGCACTTGCGTACCCAGCAGACGTTGTCTTGCCCGAATTTAGGCTCGTCTCTTATTGGCCATTTAAATCTCATTAGCGAATTTAAGCCATTTAGTTTAGTTTTTCATGTAAGTCATGAATTTCCTCAAAGTAATAGCTAATTCTATCAATTAATCATCTTTATGCCTTTTCGTCAGTCAATAGTTCTAGTACAAATACCATCTATTTGAAGTATTTTGAAGTAGTGACCAAATCTGCATTATTTAGTATTTTTAAATAATCTGCGGACTTATCTTTTGTTTCTTTTAAATCTTTTCTAAAATAAGAGTAATGGGACAAACGAAACAGAATTTATGTATGGCCTGCGGTTTTCAAGTTTTAGTGAGACTAAGCAATGTAATTGAGTTTTACATATATAGACGAGGTGGACGTAGCTTAGTTGTCTCAATAATTCTATTGAATCAACATTGTGGTGATTCAATGTCAAATGCAATTGATATAATATGTTGCAATGACACTGTACTAGTAGTATATATTCCAACAGTAATCTCATTTTGATTGTTCCATATTCATCACCTGTAGATTGCCCGATTTCAAATATCTCTAAAATTTTGGATTTGTAGGTTGAAATGAATGTTTACCTTTACTATAAAATCCATAATCCGGAGATTACTTACATAATATTTAAAAGGAAAAAAATTTAATTGTATAATTATTTAGGCAGTTTTTTTTCAAGCAAATAATATCACACAGTAATAGGAAGATGAAGTGGGTACAAACTTTAGAACTTGGTATGTTTAAATAACCATTTCTGAGTAAGCCATATATTTTCTTAATTTCAGCATATATTTATGACCTATAAAGGTCTGTTGTAATCACAAATTAGTCAACCTAGGAGAGGTAACCATGTAATTTACACAAGCAGTTTCTATCAAAACAAAGAAGTTGTAGGATATACATCTTAATTGTAATATGTATCTAGTAAGGACTGCTTAATATGTTTATAATTTCCAGGTTTTCAAAACAAGTAAAGATAAAGAAAAACTACTGCATTATTTAAATATTTGTAATTTTTGAAACTTGTCACAAAATATTTAAGAATTTACACACACATATATAACACATTTTATTAATGATGATGTCAAAATGTAATCATTAGTACTCTGGTATACGAATTGTCAAATAGAACAAATATATGTCATTGCACAAAGAATGTGACATGCAAATAAACGTTTGTAGCCGAATTTCCCAGCGGTCGATTTCTAGTGAATGAAAAAGACCACAATATAATGATTTATCCCTCATTATATATTTTGTAAAAGACTTCCAAGTCAATGAAATACACACGAACGATTTATATACAAAATAAAAAATCTTATCAACTGATAATAAAGGTACGGACTAAATCTATCTTGCGGCACAACTTTGACGATGTTGCAAGCTAAGTATATCAAGAATTTCTAAAATTTGCATTTTATCGGCATTCATTACTCCCAGCAAGTAATGTCGAACTGGTTTTGATAGTAATAAAGGCAATACCTGATTCGCGGTGCGGGAGACGTGATAATTTGTGCGAGCGAGAGGAGAAAAGCGCTCGCGGAGGTACGCGTCCTTCGCATACGGTATCAACGCGTTCGTAACTTCGTACGATATACGTTTGATCTAAATTTTTTGCGCCCGAACGGCGAATTGACAAGCGAATTCTTCAGAGACGAATTTCTTAGCATTCCATGGATTCACAGTGCGGGTGCCGGCTTGACATTCATTAAAAAAAAACCGGAAAAATATGCTATACTTCCTTTCCTCTTAAAATAAGTATTTGTATATTTTATCTTAATAATTCGACGTTTATTGTATGTTGATTTACTTAGCACGCTTATCTTGAAAGTTTTAATATATAATTTTTTGTATCCCTATTCCATTCCTTGATATACTTAGATCATACATCCATTCTAAGAATGCAAATATTTGTAGTGTAAAAACAGAACCATTTTTTTGGTCTTCTATATTTTCGAAGTTTTTAATTTTGCTTTGGGAGAAAATGAGCTGGAATACCCCTGGATTATAGTATTCTTATACATAAATAGAATATTGAAAGCAAACAATTTTTTAAGTCCCTAAAGTAGATGATTTTTACTGTCCAAACAACCACTTCTTTTTTCATTTCTTGGACTGTTTTGTTGAGGTTAATACTTAGAAAGGCTGATTAATGGAAACTAAAGGCATTAGTAAGGAACAATACTATATATATTTTGAGTTCCCATTGGAAATATTAAACTAATATAGAGAGACACATACACATAATTCCAATTATAGGCAGTAACAACATGCACTAGTTGCTAAAAAGTATTTTAAAAAAATAGGAAAAAGTATACTAACATCCAACTATGTTATCAATCAATTTTGTCGAGTACTTCGCATATTTTACTTTTGAATTTAATAAAGTTATCGATAAATAAGTCTATAGAAACATCCTTCTTGACAACTTACCTCCCTTTTATCCTTCTTACCTTGAATTAGTAACTTATAAATAGCTGTTTTATAAGTTACGTTGGCAGTTATTTAGGAATCGCATACTAGACACTTCAATTTTATTTAAATGTATCGATGCATTCGGAGCGTAATGTGTTTTTGGTGATCTATGTAAGCGTGGCCGTTGTGCCGGCTAATCTCAGGAACTACTGGTCCGATTTCAAAAATTCCTTCAGTGTTAGAAAGCCCATTTATCGAGGAAAGCTATATAACATCACGCAAAAATTGAATTTTTTTTTTTTACCAAATTTATGCGGACGAAGTCGGGGGCACAGCTAGTGCTTATAGATACTTATTAAACCTACATGGTTCTCCAAAGATGATGATTCCAAAGATGTGCCAATAGCACATTATTTTACACATTTAAACACAAGAAACATTTTAAAACTATACTACAATTTTCTTTTATAGTTAATATTACCGATGCAATGTTTGGTTTAGAAAGGTAAGTAATAATAAATAAATAAATAAATACAGGACTATATGACACACGGACGTCTGTTCCTAAGGTAGACAACTTAATGCCTGTTAAAAACTTAGAAAAAAGAATGCATTGATGCAATTCATAATTCCAGGTTTGCTTATGACTACTCAGTATTTTGATAATGTTATTTAAATCAATTGTAAGTCCGTTTGCTAACGAATACTTTGTTTTGATTTATTTTCTCTAATTAAAAAAAAATATATAACATAAATAGAATTGTCTTTTATTTTGGTGAAATTTATATCCAGCAGTTGACTTGACTAGACGATTAGCGATTACTTTATACTATTCCGTTCTTAGCATTTTTCAAATAATATGCATACCTCTCAGTACATACATCTGGCTGGACAGCTAAATATTTTCTAGTTCAAAGGTAGATTTTTTTGGGTGACGGAATACGTCCTTAATTGGATTTACGTCTAGGGGGTAGATCTGTGTTTGTATTTTATTTTATTTTAATCCATGTAAACAAAAAGTTATTTAATTTAAAAAGACAAACATAGCTGTATCTCAGTGTTAAATGGAGATATTGAAATAGTTCTTAGACTGGCTTAGGGGACGTAGAAAAAAACTGCCTGTGTCGTTGACTCACTTTATTCCTAAAAATAATTGTCGGTTTATGATTTAGCGTGCGATATATAGTGTTTTTGAGACTGGCTATAATTCATGTCGTTTTCTGTATTGAATTCTATGGTTTTAATCGTTTTTGATTGACTTCATTTTTATGGCTCTAATTATTTTGCCAAAACTAATTTATGTTGTTGTTATTCCTTTCTATAGAAGTCTTTCACCAGACAATCCTATCAAAATATTTTCAAACACAATACCTAAGTTCCCTTTTAAAATTAAATTAGCCTATGTTATTCCTTTTTCGATAAATTTAAATAAGTCTATGTTACAGCCATCTGCCAGTAAATGTCTCAAGTCGGTAAAAAAATATATGTATAAAATACAGTTTAAAACTTAAGAGAAATAAATCGTTTAGAAATTACCATTAAACTTAACATATAGAAATAATAAAAATCGTTTTTTTTTTGTAAGTAAAAAGTACGGTATAATTAAGCATTCAAATTCTGTCAAAAAAGTAAATCCCTATTTCTGAACTAAAAGTTGAGTTCTTTATAAAAAAATAATTACATTCGAAATTTAGAAAAAATTTAAATCAAAGCTGACAATGACGCGGGTTTTTTAACGGGTTTATTTGTAAAGATAAGTTTATTAATATTTTTAAGATAAAGAGAGTGTTGTCCGTATTTATTTTGAGAAAATTTTATGTTAAATGGACGGTAACTGTGAAGACGTGTTGAGGTACAAGGAAATGTGATGTTAATTTGGGATAATATTAATTTAAACAAAATAAATAATACAATTTTCCTTTTTGAGTAATAACATTTATTTAATAATTTAGTGAAAACCGATATATTTGTAATCAAACTCACAAAAATTTGTTTAGGCATATATACCAACAATTAATTTTAAAATGTATACTTAAAAAAATTAACAATTATGACGATAAACTTCTTTAGCTCTGACCAAATTTTTGGAAACGGGATGACTTAGGAATACGTCTCTATACAATATTATAAGTTAAGACAAATATGGCATAGGTAAAAAGTATTTAATAAGTACTGAGCTCTGTGGAAGTCTATGGAGGAGGCCTATGTCCAGCAGTGGACGACAGCGGGCTGAAAGAAGAAGAAGAAGAAGAAGAAATAAATAAATACCTGCTTCTTTATCTGTCTTCACCAGCAGCGAATTATTTGTCGCATAACTGAATCCAGTGCCCACGGGATGATCTATCAATAATAAATTTCTTCCTTTTACCTGAAAAAAAAATTGGCATTAAAATAAAAAAAATGGCCAAAAACGTGTCAAGACACGCTTATATAAAAGGGTCCCGTATCTGATACGCTATAATCGTATTTGTTAAATAACTTCAAAAGTTGTTGTCCCCTTAGTAATTGATGTAGCATTTGAATTTTTAATTTTTCATGTTACAGGGCTTTCAAAGCAAAAAAATCCATAAAAGAATATCACATCAATTATTTTTTTTGCAAATATAAAACTTAATTATGCGCATACATTTCAATGTAGATTAAAACAAATCGTATACAACTTTCTACGATTTTTTTTGCAATAGGCTTTTGCGTATTGCTTTATTTAAGAATGTTTGAAATACTTTTACTTAATCCCAGCCTAAGCCAACAGCAACTAATGGCTTATTTATAAAGGCATACTTTTCATTAATATGTCATATGCCTTTATTCTATGCCAAGTGCGTCGTCCATCCTTTAAGCTATGCCTAATATGTCAAAAGTAAGCATGAGAATTTTGTGCTAGGACTAGATCTAACGGTCCACCCTTCTTGTCATTTGATATGCTCTTGACAGAGAGATCGTGGACATCATATGTTGTCAGATGTTATTCTTTAATTAGAGATACAGCCAAGCTTGCAGTGCTTTTGCTCTCCAGCCGAATTGGGCCGACGCGTCCGGGTACCAGTACCTCTTTCGTACATAAGATTGGCGTAAAGTGGCGGCAATACTGTCACGTATAGTGATTGTATTGTTGTGGCGTTTCGTTCGGTTTGTAAGAGTTTACGGTGGCCTTAACCACTTTTTAAGGCCGGCAACGTATCTGCAAGCCTTCTAATTGTGCAGATGTCTTCTCGATAAATGGACTAACACTGAAATATTTAAATCGGACCAAGAAAACAAACAAACTCTTTAGCTTTATATATTAGCATAGATATAACATTTCTTTAACATTAATTTATAAAAAAATACAATACTCCCTTAACTATTTACTATGGTAAATAGTTAAGTAATTTAAAAATCGTCATACAATATAAAATAAATATATTATTACTTGTAATATCATTATTTTGTTGAAACATATTTTTTTTTTAAATATCTTATGGTCTACGTTAGCGTGTTAGGTTTTTTACAGAACAATATTTTAACAAAGTTGTTTCTTAGATAGATTCGTTAGTTGATGCTTTCATAATTAAATGCATTAAATTGGGAAATGTTTTTAATATATTAAATTTGGATATGAGCTCATCCTCATCATGTTCCTTAGTTTTTCTGCGATATTGAACTTGCCTGCTTTGGCATAAAAAGTGTTAGACGATGCACATCCTGTTTTGCTTACACTGTTTTGTGCCATGTATTTTTGTATATACGAAGTGACTCTTGACTGGACAAAGTGCACAGTACTTTATCAGTGTCGGATTTTATTTTGACCGATAATTGCACATGTAAATATATAAGAACATTCTCATTCATCTAAGCATTTGAAGATTTTTTTAAATTTAAGAACAAAGATTTTTGACAAGTTTTTCATAATTTAACATTAACCAAACAAACTTACCAAAGCGGTTTCATTAAAATTAATAAAAAAAATATATTCAATTTTACCATGATGATATATAGCCTATAGCCTCCCTTGATAAATGGGCTATTTAACACTGAAAAATGTTTTCAAATGGGACCAGTAGTTCCTGAGATTAGCGTGTTCAAGCAAACAAAGTCTTCAGCTTTATATATTAGTATAGAGTATAGATGTTATTAATAATTGTTAATAATATATAGAAGTATAATAATTAATAATATTAATCTATCGCTACTCCACCTATTGCGTCCAAATCAGAGTCTTATAATAATCTTTTTAAGGATGTTATCAAATACACAATATTCCATCAAAATCAATCTATCCGTTTAATAGCCCATTGACGCGTGCATTCATCGGATTATTCAAATTGAAAAGACACATTAAAAAAATATAATAGACATGACAGACTATAAAATATTATATATATTTTATAAATACGTGGCCACAACAGACGATCTATTTTATTTATACTTAGAGATTTTATAGAGGTACATAAATTAATAGTTTACAAGAATCCGAAAGTCTTCCTTAGAAAGTTATTGCGTTACTGTTCACCACAACAACAAGACTATTCTGCTCGCCCGTGCAATAGGATCCTCGCATAGATCCAGCATATACATCCTGTCTTTGAAACATAGTCAACCTAAGGCTAAGTCCACACGCATTGCAAGCCATCTATCTTCACCGACAGGCGCGGATTTAGCCTTCGAAAAAGGTTTTGGGCACAGCCACCAGCCAATTGATGTTATGAGCCTATCTATCTCCATTGGCTGACAAGGTGTGACGTCACAAGTCCAGTATGTCCAGTATGGGTGGTTGCCCATCGTGCCTTCGAGGATGGATTCTAGTTTGAAAACATACGGCAAGAGTATTGGGTGGGCGTTGATTTGTGTAGCATTGCTATAGCTTGCCAGAAAAACGAGTTCAATAATTCAAAGTCAAAGGGGAGGCACGTTCTTGCATAACATCAACACTGTAAGTACGTGAATTAATATCGCACAATTTCCTAATTTATTATTTAATTGCCGTTGGCACTAAGGAGGGTCCGATGTGGACCCAGCACGAATATTTTCAAAGTCGAATCTTCGACTCGAACGGTTTGAAATGTTCGTGCTAGACCCTTAGATATCCATACGTATGTACGTGCTAGCCTGCAATTAAGATTAAAATTCATTAGATGAAAATATCAAAATATATACTTAACATAGGTAAATCCTTAACCTAGCTAGGATGATCAGCCTGTACTCTTTTATCTTTTATGTAAAACTTCTTTTACGTTTTATGTTAAAGTTAAATTAATACAGTGTGTAAACATTTTTGACAATAAAGATTTTATTATTATTATTATATACGATTCGCTTTTGAAACCGTATTGTATAAAAATACGACTAGACATTTTTCTACAAGTTAATTTCGTTCGTACGCATAGGTAGCTTATTTAAGAAACCGGCAAATTTAATAAGAGCATTCTTTCAACCCGTTACCAGTGAACATTGACCAAGTGGGTCATAATAACATTGGTGTTCAAGGTCACACTATCACTAGTAAATCTAAAGTATTTTTGAATGCCTTTACATCATAATCGTTTAGCAATACAGCCTCCGAGCTATAAAGAAATTGTATACCTAGCATGAATGATAATTACTATATTAGACTAATCACTCCACAGTTTCTGTCTATTATTTTAAGTATATAGTTTATACATATAGTATAGTTTATAGTATACTAGTAATATACTAATATAGTTTATAGTTACTATACCATACGTAAAAACGACCAAGAAAATGCTTTTTTGATGACCATTTTGGATGACAGCTTCTAGTTAAAGAAAATTTCGTTAAGGGTTATTGTCACAAATTAACGTAATTGGTTAACTGTAAGCAAATGAGGATACAAAGTTAAAAAAATTCTGCAATTGTAACTTTTTTTCTAAGCCATACAGTATATTTAAGCATTTCTGCTGCACTGGGAGAGGTTGGAGGCATTTTTACAATACTTTTACAGTTCCCTGGTCCAGTATACAAACATTGTCCGTCCTTGGTATTCAAACAGCCCAATTGGTAATTTATTATTTGTACAGTTGAAATAAGCCGAGAGAATTAGACATCTGTCGTGAGAACTTGACACTAAATGTCCAGCCAACTTTGTTAAAAACCTTATAGGTGTACAGTCAACAAACCTATTAAAGTTTTAATACTTGGTAGAATCAAATTAAGTAGTTTTTAATTGATAGAATCAGGCTTTACTGTGCGGAAAGCCATAACATGCATGAAAAACTAGACTACTTTGCTTAAATTCGCGAATGAATACAAGGGAAAATCGGTGCAATGCTGCACACGAAAGCCACACCACCGAAACCGCCACCAAAGAACAGCACTACACTGACTTTCCGATGTGCGTTAACGTACGTTTCGCTTCGGCAACGAAGCACCATCAACAAATAGAATCTACAAAGGTTATTCGTAAAGTACTTTACGAATGTCAGTCACGACTCACGGATAGTCAGTGAAGTGTTGGGCTTTAATGGCGGGTACGGTGGTGTGGCTTTCGAGTTGTAGTATTGCACCAATATTCCCTCGTATTTAATCGCGGATTTAAACAAAGCAGTTTATATTTCATGCAGGTTCGTTTTTGTTCATTTTGCTAATTTAGCAATAATTCTGCATGTCAGACAAGTTTCATCTCTTGATAGTCATCAAACATTCAGCGAAACCGCACCGCTAAGCGATAGTGTTTCGATACGATGTCGCGTAGAAGCCAAGTTATAAAAGTGTGTATTTATTTATTCACTTCGAAGACTAGGCGATAAACTGTTCGCAAAAAAAAAAATGTAAAATTACTAAATATTTCTGTTCCCTTTTTGCACACTAGTCTATTGTGCGAAAAGTTCCCGCCAGCATCTTTTATTTGACAATTTCTTTAAGAACAACGGGAAAAGGGATACGCTAGTAATTGCTTTCGTCCATGAACACCTGCAGTATCAGGTTGTTCTAGAAGCTATCTTTAGGTTGCTGTTATTAAAAAGTTTGTTATATTTTCACTAGAAGGTGTTGCAAACTATCGAAACAGTTTGTTATACTGTCACTAGAAAGTGTTGCAAACTACTTTTATAGGTTTAAACATTATAAAAATATAGTTAGATCATTTTTAAACATGTTTTAATATCACTAGAAGATGTTGCGAACTACCTTCATAGGTTTAAACATTGTATATATACTTAAATAATTCATAAACAAAGTTTTATACTCGTATTTGCAAGCGTGCAATTATATTAACAATAAGTATTGTAAAAATAAATAAATATAAATTTTAATACGTGTATTTATTCTCTAGGAAAACAACTATGATGCCCGTTACCAGCAATCCCGTATAGTCCCCGGGAAATAATACCAGTTTAAATACAAATTTGAGTTCAAATGCGAGTACAGATTTTCAGTACAAATTTGAGTACAAATTTCAGTACAAATTTTGAGTACAAATTTTGAGTACAAATTTGAGTACAAATTTTGAGTACAAATTTCAGTACAAATTTTGAGTACAATTTCAGTACAAATTTCAATACAAATTTTGAGTACAAATTTGAGTACAAATTTCAGTACAAATTTTGAGTACAAATTTCAGTACAAATTTTGAGTACAAATTTCAGTACAAATTTTGAGTACAAATTTCAGTACAAATTTATATGATTTCGTATGCAAGGTAAATTAATATTTCCCTATAAAAGTCTTTGAGGCTACCAAACGATATGTATGCAAGTCAGATAACGAAGCTCTTGTGTTTTACAGCAATGCAGGCACCGGCGTTGGAAAACAGGAATGGTATTAATTTAAATAATTTAACATATTACACATTTTGTGCAACTATGTAAAAACAGCTTATTTAGTGGTTTTACATAATCCTGTAACGCTGAAATATTGTAAATAAAAGATTTTTATGGCTTCCTTGCACCGAATATGTGATATTTGTATTGCTTTTTTAGCTGAAATAGAGTAAAGTGGGCGTCAGGCTAAGCCATGCATTTATTATTATTTTTTATTTAAATTTTTATTTAGAGACAATTTGACTTATAAAATTTACTCAGTTATATCATACTTATTTATAGTCAGTATAACATAACTACTATATGTTATACTGACTATAACATGTAGTAGTTATGTTATACTGTTTATGTTTGATCTGATTGTGCTTTCAAAAGGGGGTGGAGGTTTTTTAAGTTTTTTTTTAATTTGTGCACCTAGCTTAGTATCAAAATCCCTGTTCCTTATATGCATCATTATAAATTCGGCTTAAAATTATTATTAGAAAATCAAGTTTATTTTACGATATAACGAACACATTCAAAACTGTTTATCTAATATACAAAACTATAGTTTATTTGTTTCTTTCGTACGCGCTTATCTCAGGAACTACTGGTCCGATTTGAGTAATTCTTTTAGTATTCGATAATCTATTTATTGAGGCAGGCTATAGGCTATGTTAAATCACACTAAAACCAATGGAAGCGGAGCACCAGTGAAGAATGTTTTAAAATCGGAGGATTTCCCTTTTGAGAGCTTCCGCTGCGTACGTCGAAATTTCCTAATTTTCCGTGAAAATTTCTTAAGTTTTTCTTTCATAAGAACCTTCTCCTGACAATGAGAAACACAACAAAAAAGAATTGGCGAAATCAGTCCAGCCGTTCTCGCGTGATGCCGTGACCAAGCGAAATAAGGATTTATTTTTATATATACACTAGCTGTGACCGCGGCTGTATAATTTTAGCGTGATGATATATAGCCTATAGTGTCCCTCGACAAATGGGCTATCTAACAATGAAAGAATTTTTCAAATCGGACCAGTACTTTCTGAGATTAGAGCGTTGAAGCAAACAAAAAACAAACTCTTCAGGTTTATATATATACAGGACTATATGACACACGGACGTCTGTTCCTAAGGTAGACAACTTAATGCCTGTGTTATAGCTAACAATAAATTTCCTTAAAGATATGCGTCCTTCAGATTTTGCCGAAGCTGCTTTGTATGGGACTGACGTATTGCGGCAATTGAATATACAACCGGAGGTTTTTTTTAGGGTTTATTAACGACTGCAAAAAAAGGAGGAGGTTCTCAATTCGGGTGTATGTTTTTTTTATTTTTTTTGTACGTATGTTACGCGATTACTCCGCCATTTATGATCCGATTTTGATGATTTTTTTTTAGTTGAATAGACCATACTTCAGAGGTGGTCCCATATAAATTTTATCAAAATTGGTCCAGCGATTTTTGAGAAATCAACAAAATTGTAAATAATAAAATTTATTCCGAAACCTCATCTGTGATTGAAAGTAGTGCGTTTAGTTGAGTTGGCCTACCCATATCATATATTATGCATTGTCTATGATAATACAGATTATTAGAATTTTTATCGAAATAAATTAAAAACGTCATATTATTGGCTCTAACAGTATATTTTTTTAGTAGTTCGCAAAACTGACAACAATTCCTTAAAAATAGATAACTTAGTATATACGTATTACAAGCGACATTTACAATTGAGTCTAGTAGATGCGAACATGACATGCCGTAAAAATTATTAATTTACAGTAACAGCTTATATCTAGATCTAAGCGTAATTTAATAATAATAATAATGACAATAATCTCATTAGAGCTGAAAAAGAAAAATTAACTAAATATTTAGACCTTGCTCGTGAGATTACTGCCATGTGGAATGTTGAATCAGCAGACATTGTCCCGATCGTTGTCTCAGTCAATGGTCTTATCAGAAAATCAAATACCATCTTTTCATTTTTGTTTATAACTTTTTCATTCCTTTATTTGCTTAAAAACGGTTCCGATACATTTTTCTAGACATCATTCCGGATTGAATTAGGTATAGCATGAGTTTTTACGAGCAGTGTCACTACTTCTTGACTTGATTACTGGTCGCGCCCTTAATTATCAACTTCATTAATAACACAAATTATAATCATGATACACTGAAATTTATCAACTTCTTTAATAACACAAATTATAATCATGATATACTGAAATTTATCAACTTCATTAATAACACGAATTATAATCATGAAATACTGAAAGATTTTTGTTAAAAAAACTGTGTATTATTGTGCGTAATAATCATGCATTTAGGAGTGTTTTTATATTTCCGTAACACGGTGCCTTGGCACGTGTATATAGCAGATCACACGTTTGCTAGTACAAGACAAAGACAAAGACAAAGGTAAAGAAAAAGACAAAGGTAAAGGTAAAGAAAAAGACGAATTTTCTTAATTATGTTTAATTGCATTATACGTTATACGTTATATTATTATAGTACGTACTTATAATGATAAACATATCTTCAACGGATGTAAAATATTTGCTCTATAAGGCAAATCGCATATCCGCTAGTAGCAGTCAAACTCAAGGTCAAAGACTAATTTTCGTAATTCTCTTTGCTTTACTATACGCACTTATGATTTAAAAAATCTTTTCCGCTGGAGGTAAAACTTTGCTTATCCTAAAATGAGTGTCGTAAAAGGTAAAGCATCCAGCGTTACGGCCCGAAGACGTCTTTGTGAGCTCTTATCAATCGCTAAATATTTTAAAAGCTGTTCTTTTTTTAAAAAATTTTGTTCAAAGTTTAAAGCTAGAGTGACGTAACTCCAAGCAGTTTTATCTTTAATATAGTTTTCGACTGTATAATGAACCTTACGACTAAGCGTGTTTTTAACATGTTGTTTAAATTTAACTTGAGACAAATTTACTATGACATCTGAAAATTTTGTTTAAGAATCGTATTCTTGAGCCCACAAACGATTTCTTTACCCTACCCAGACGCAGAAACAGTCACAAGTTTATTCCTGCTTCTAGTTTGCCTATCATGCATATTTTCATTCTTTTTATAAAGATGAATATTTATTCTAACAAACATAATATTGGCAAATATATACAGTGAAGCAACAGTAAGTCATACATATGGATAATACACCCAGACTCGAGGTGGGACTCGAACCCACGACCCCCGGAGCAGAAGGCAGGGTCACTGACCACTGCGCCAACGGGCCAGCCAAAAAAAAATTTGGTGATTTCAATTCAAACTTTTTTCTTCCGTAGGTACTGATGACGAAGATCTCAAATTCAACTACCTGTCAACATTCGGGCCTCGCTTCCGCAAGTTGGCCGACATGTATGGCGACTCGGACGACGACAGGGCGCCCCACGAGGAGTCGTGGTGCTAGCGCCACGCCTGGCTCGTGTAGCCACACCACTCGCGACCTTACGTCACTAGTATAGGGGCGGAACTCCCGTGACAGCTTGGAGACCCAAGTAAGACCAAGCTTCGAGATGCCTTATTACGAGCGATTTCTTTGTGAATGCGGTAAATCTAAGTGTTGTGCACATCGCGAACCCACCGGACTAAGGACCCAAAGCCTGTGATAGCCACGCGATGATTTTTTGTTCACGTCCGCCGCTTTTTGTAACAGTCGGATTTTGGGCTTGAATTGCTAAATCGGAAAGATTGAATGTCCATTTGATTTAGTAGATTTTCGGCATAGCCTTTATTTGATTTAAATAATTCATAATCATTCAAAGTACTTTAAAGCGTTAAAAAAAACTTATACCTAATTTTCATATCTATGTGGTAACTTTATATATGTAATCAATATGACAATATGATGTGACTTAGAGACCTTAAAAAGGCAATATATCCTCTCTTCTTATTGCTTTCCTCAAAGGTCACCAACGCATCTGCGAATTCTTTGGTGTTGTCTATGGGCATCAGGCCACTCAGGTGATCCGACTGTCCGTTTGTCCCATCAAAGTTTTACAGACTAAGTTAAACATTTATTATTAAACAATGAAAAAATAATATCAATGAAAAATATAAAACTACCCACAAATAATTCCATTGTAGTTATGTACTCGTGTAATTTTTTTATCATGCTCTAAAGATCATCTGCCTTCTGGTAGTTGTCTATGGGCGTTGTTAAAAATATGACACTATATGACACTATGACGGGAATGACACTAATGGAGGCACTATGATTCGTTTGGTTACCACAAACTTAATTACCAAAACATACATGCACACTAATTCCTAATCACGAGTTAGCTGGCTAATTATTGTTAATTTGTAATTGCTTTGGGACTTTGAGAGTTGATTGATACATCATATATTTGAGATGCATTTAAAGCGAGATGTATAAATATGTATCTTCTGAGTAATCGCGTATCCTATCTACAATACATCATCCTAGAACATATAATAAACTTACATTTGGTAGTCAATGGTTGACCTTGAAATAAACCTTGTCAAAAATGTTTTAAGCTCAATTGAACACTGTAAGAACTATCTCTACAGTCATTCTAGAATTCGCTTTCTGTTATAGCAATTTAAACCCAAAATACTTCGACTCCAGTATTCATTTTGTACCCGAAAATAAACTTTGCTTAGGAATGTGACTTATAAGAAATTGCGTATTGTCCAGAAAGTGTGTTATTCAAAAACTGTCTTGTAAATTACGTGGTCTGTAAATTACATATTTGGCAAAAGTAATAATAAAAACATTGAATTGTTAATGTTGTAAGAAATGACTGATTTGTAACATTGTTTAGGCATCGTTGTAGATACGCCTAAATTATTTCTTGTATGTAATTTTTATATATATTAATAAAGTAGGGGTAAACTTCGTACGTGTAACTTAAGCTTAGGTCATACTGTATGTACCTATACTTTCTTTTTTTAATTACTTTTGTATGATTGTAAATTATTGTGACAAAATGTTGGAAGAGTTTTTCCCCTTTAGTATTATTAACAATTGGCAGCATTTGTGGCAGATTTCTTAGTATATACTTTAAAATATAAGTGCCATTATGTTCAGATTGTAATTTTTAAGTTTGCGTAAAATTCCTACCATGCGTACTCAAAAGCTAGTCACTTTGGCTTCTGATTTCGAAAGCTTGAATGATTTAAAAATTGAACCATCCCATTCGATAAGACGCTGATAGATAGGTAGATCTATTGAACATCTATCTATCAATCTATCTATCTAATTATTTATCTATCTATCTATCACGTGAAGTAGACGCTGAAGTGAATAGGTATCGTGGTGGAGATCTTTTCCCGCCCATTTTGTAATTTCTATATGTGTTAACATTTACATTGTTAGTCCTAAGTTTTTTTACAATTTTTTATGTTAATGACGTACTTTAATTATTATTATTATTTTTTTTTTGTATTTGTGCAAACAAAGATGTTTGTTAATTTACACATGTGATTTTGTAAAGCGTCCAGTTTCTAAATATATGTAGTGCGTTTAAAATAAAGCTAATGAGATGAATATGCACTTGGTTTTACAGTCAAATTACCTTCAATAATATTTTAAAACTTACCGCTATCTTGCGTTAATTCAAATGAATCTTAAATGATAATATTATGATTTAGGATAGCTGTAAGCTACACTTTATATATGTCTTCAAATGTATTACGGCAAAATATTTCATTATATACGTTGACTTTATCGCTCACAGCAAGCAAAAAAAAAAACTATTTTTCTATTTTGATGCAGAAACTTTTATTTTGCATAGCTATATTGCGTGTTAAAAGTTTTTATAGTTTTTGGACACAATGGATTTGGAAATTTTACATGCAGTCCGTGTGTGCTAGGCCTAAATGTAAATATGTAAATTTGAACACTAGCCCCTAAAGCTAAATTTACGGTCGTGTAATAGTTAACTTTTATATGGTAATATTAAAATATACAAGGTGTCTTATAATTATGCATATCAACGAATTGTAAGGAATATTTCGTCATCTTATCTCATCTGTCTATATTACTGTGTTACTGTAAAGAAAGTATTAATCGTATATCTATATGTATGTAAACTATTCATACATTCATACATACATACATTTTCCATTAGTAACTTACATACATTGTAATAAGTAATGCTATTAAAAATATTGATTTAAATTGCAAATTAATGTCCATTTAAAAAATGTTTCTGTCGAGCTGATTAATTATTATTTAAACACTGAAATCGATTCCAATTTTTTTTCGGTTTGTGGCTCCAAAAATGTAAAAAAAAAAAATATATTACTGGATTGAAAATTTGAAATCAATTCCAATTTTTTTTTCGGTTTGTGGCTCTTAAAAGGTAAAAAAATATATTATGTTACTGGATTGAAAATTTGAAATCAATTCCAATTTTTTTTTCGGTTTGTGGCTCTTAAAAGGTAAAAAAATATATTATATTACTGGATTGAAAATTTGAAATCAATTCCAATTATTTTTTTCGGTTTGTGGCTCTTGAAAGGTAAAAAAAAATTATAATACTGGATTGAAAATTTGAAATCAATTCCAATTCTTTTTCGGTTTGTGGCTCTTAAAAGGTTAAAAAAATATATACTACTGGAAGTCCTTTCTGTTAAGTATGTTAGCTTAAGAGCATTTTTTGAGTAATTTGGAATTTTAGTACTTTATCAAATGTAGATACGCCTTTTTCCACAATTCTATTCTTCAGTATAAGCTTCGATATATATGTCACATGTTCGATTACTGTGCTTTATTGCATTTATACGTCTTAAAATGTATCTGCATGATTATATACTATTACTGAGTAAATTAACCAAATAAAAATTCTTGTCTATTAAAATTTTTAATTATTATTTATTTATTTTATTTATTTTTTATTAGAAGCAATGTACATTCCCAAGTCTGAATTTATCGTATTTATACACACTTGTTAATGTTAAACAATGTTGTTAGAAATGGGTTTATTATTTAAATTCACTACAGGAGGATCATACGGAATAATATATCACCAAAAACGATTCCTAAGTACAAATTTGCCGCGTTACGTACGGAATTAAAACCTCTCTTTTTAAAGTCGGTTAATTAATAAATTAACCAATAACACAATTACACAAGATTGTGAAATATTTTGAACTCATCGTTTTATTTTGTTTATCTTTACTTTATTGCAATCTCAATTAATTTTTCTCAGAAACATTTTTTTCAGATTTAATATATAAAGCTGAAGAGTTTTGTTTGCTTGAACGCGCTAATCTCAGGGACTACTGAAGCGATTTGAAAATTTTATTGTTAGATAGTACATTTATGGAGGAAAGCCATCATTAGGCTTAAATTTTTTACCTAATTTATGCGGACGAAGTCGCGTGTAACAACTAGTATATTGTAAAGATATTTGATCATGTTTAAATCGTACTTTAATGTTTCCTGATGTACCTTCGACAGAGCAAACGTCTCCTCATGTAGAAGTTAGAGAACGGGAACTGGTAACTCCGATGTAGGCACTACCATAAAGTTTAATGTATCACAGCGAGTTGCTAACAAATGACGTGCTTCGAAATATATTATGTAATACGAGCATAAACCTTTTTGACTTCTTTAAAAGAATAAATTCAGATTAAATTAGGCAAAATTAATGTTATTATAGATTATTTATTACGAAATTTAAATCTGATTGAAAATAAATGGACGAAAAAATCTTTTCAAATGAAAGAATAACAATCCTTTAATTTTATAAATTTGAATAAACCCTTATGATTTTTTTTAAGTTGAATAAAGGTCAGACCTATTTTGAAGGCATTATTTAATCAGAATGTATTTATTTTTTATTTTGTTGGTAATTAAGAGACACGGATATTGACCAATTAAATTAATATAATTCTTAATGATAAGTTCAGACTGACTACTTCATAATAGATGGCGCTGAACGGGAAACGAGATTCTTTTATATTAGTAAAACGAATTTTTTGAAAAAAGTAGAAAAGATGGCAAGCGTTGTGTTTAGTGTCTAATTCGCAGTTATTAAAAAGTATAATTAATTATGACTTATATTTCCTTTAAGTACACTAACGCTATTCTGATCTCTTTCTTTGTATCCTGTTAATTTTACATATTATTATTAAACAACGCGTGTAATGCTCACCATAGCCAGATATCCTTTATACACGCATTTTTTTTATAACGTAATAATAAAACGAAAGAAAATTCATATGGTTTTTATTTGTTTCAGGTCTTGGTAGAATATGACGGCGTTGATTGGCAACGCCGTGAATGGGTGCCAGTGTATTCGCGTAGAACCCATAGTTAGCCATTCGCTTTGTGTTTCCAGGTCCAATGCGTGAAGCCTAAAAAGGTCGTTTTCATCCTGCTTAAGAGAAGATTTGATTGCATTCTTGTCCTCCATTCTCTCTTAAACCCAACCCAGCTAGCTCTGTTTCACGGAGCTCCTGAGGAGGAGTCGTGTCATAGGCACGTGAAGAAGAAATATTTATACATAAATACTTTTTTATTCCTCCATCTTTTACGAATACAACGATTATGTATTGCGTATTAGTTTAATAACGAAAATTTTAATAATATATTTTACTATTTATTTATTTTAAAATACATATTACATTTTACATTAAATAACAACGATTTTTGTTGTCATAGATCCAAGGACTATTTTGTATATTTTAAAGGTAAAGCCCTCTAGAGTAAACTGACCTATTACTTTTTAGGTCTAAAGTGAGTTAATGATACAGGCAGCATCATTTCAGCGTCCTCTATCGGCCAATGTTAGAATTATTTCGAAATCTCCATCGAACACTGAGATACAACTTTTTTGGCATTTTGACTAAAATAGATTTTTGTTAAAAAGTCGAACAAATAATAAAATAACACTTGAATATCATTCATCACTTTATTAACTATAATCAAAATACATGATTTGTTACTATAATGTTGTTTTTATCGAATTACAAGCGGAATAAGTTTTAAATTAAATAATAAAGCGTTTTTTGCGATTTCCCAGCCGTTCGAATTAGAAGAATCGACTGTATTAAGGATAAAAATAGTCGTGCTAGGCCCACAGGAGGCAAGTCTTTATCGGAACAGTAATAACGCTGTTAGAATAAAGTCCAAAACTAATTGTTGACGAAACTGCTTTGTGTTATGAGGCTTGAGCGAAATTAAATTAGAAATTTAACACGCTTGATGACACAACGTCGACAGGCGTCTTTGTAAAATAACTTCCCGTTATCATACGTTTTATCTCATACTAGCTGTGCCCGCGACTTGGCCCGCGTAAAATTAGATAAAACAAGAAACAGATTCTATCTGAGCGTGCATGCGTGTATACAGCCTATAGCCTTCTTTGATAAATGGGCTATCTAAAACTGAAAGAATTTTTCAGATTGGACCAGTCAAAACATGTCACACAACGAGTCAAAACAAATTCTTCAGTTTTATATATTAGTATAGATATACATTTCATTAATTTTGTTTTCTTAACACTTCTGTTTGGCGTTTTAATTTTTGGGCTGTGAAACAAATTATCGCGATAAACGAAATGAATCGCATGAATATTTCACCGTATTTTCAAAGATTAATTTAAGCAATTTCAGCAACTTGCTCATTTTAGTATTGTGTTCATTTTATTTAAAAGAAATTTTTGGTTTCATAAATATAATAATAAGTGTCGATACGGATTGGCTTTCGTTTAAAGCTTCAGTATCGCTTTTCGTTTGTCTTTTGTCTTTGTTATTTTAGAATTTGTTATAATTAAATATATAGGACTATATGACACACGGACGTTTGTTCCTAAGGTAGATAACTAAATGTCTGTGTTATAGGTAACAGCCGCCTGTTATACACATTTTTTTGTATAAATATGTAAATACATATCTAAGCTGAGGTCAGTATCCTGATGCTGGAGTGGACAGTACCGCGGCGCGCGCGCAATCGACGCACGCGTAACGAGGCGCCATCTTGAAAAGGTGAGTGCGTCAACTGTTATTTATTTTATCTGTATTTTTAAAAAAAGCTGAATTATTCTATATACTATGTAGTTTTTGAGGTACTTTTAAATTATTTAACTGAATTAGATTTCTTTGACTGTTTTTCTTTATCTATGTAAAATTCTAACTCTTTCTTATAGACTGTAGACTGAAAGATTAATTCATCTATGTTTATTTTTTTAATGAAACTTTAATTATTGACGTATATACTAATAGCATTAAATGATAATAATACTATTATTAAAAAAAGTTTATTTTATGGATATTTCTTGGATAAGTTCTATAAAATTGTATTAGGTATTTTCCATAAAATGTTTAGTAATTAAATTACGAATTTTATTAGACGAATTTATCGTAAAGGCGATTGGCAAACTGAGTTCATTAAATAACTTACAAACTCTAGGTATAGTACAATTGGCGCCAAATAATAAAATGTTTATTTCAGTCTATTGTTATTACCGGCATATGCAAAGTTTGAGACCTTCCTATAAGGATGAAAATAACTTTATCTTTAGTACTATTTATATGTGTGCAAAAATAAAGTTGTAATATTATTCAGATAGAAAAAACAACTTTGGTAGCGGAAGAGGCAATAGCAAATATGAGAACAGTGCGTGCTTTTGCGGGAGAAGAGAATGAAGCCAAAATTTTCGCAGATGAATGTAAGGTTGCCGCAGACCATTGTGGAAGCTCCGGGAATAATATGAGACGGCAGTCAGTCATCTCACTCGCCCTACAGCCCCCTCATCTACAATCTAAGCGGACCCTGGTACTAGACCGGAATAACGCTAGGAAGACTGAGAACAAATACATAGATTACGCGTGTATAACTTTATACATTTGTATAATCAACTTCGTAATATATACAAATATTTAACTAATAACTTCCTCAGTAGGTCTATTCGCGAGTGACACAATTCCAACGTCAAAAAATTACTACAGTGAATTATGGAGATCAGAATGTCAGGATTAACATCTCTTATGGGAGAAAAATTGAAAAAGTGTCCAACATTATAGCTCAGATAATTGTTTAGAAATCGTCCAGAATGACGCTTGTGTAGACGAACGGTATGGTATGAGTGTAGCAATAGCAGATGAATTGGCCAATAACTTTCCAAAATGACGCTGGTTGGTGAAGACAAATGTTAAGGTATGACTGAATGTCACGATGAAGCAGATGTGGCACCTTCCCTCCCCCCTTATTTTTAATATACAGAAATGTTACTCCTTTTTTCTAATCTCCATAATTCAAATACACCATAACGTGCCCAAATTGTCATGTCAACCTAACAAACAGAATAACAATAACACAGCTGACCCTTTTCTATCGACTGAAAATGCTGAATTTGTTGCGAGCCTCCACTTTGCTTTAACAGCTATTCAATGTTATGGTAATGTTTTATACGGTTACCCAGTGAGCATCGTATCGATTCGTGGCGTAAAAATAACAGTCTTGAATTTTACAACTGCCTTTAAGCTTTTTACACTCTTGCTTATTTTCAATACTCATATGTATCAGCCCCGAAAAACTTAATCGAACAATGCTATACATATGTGTGCTGTTTCCCGCGATTTTGTCCGCGTAAAATTAAATTTCCTCTTGGACCTCTCTAATCTGACTCTATCGAAAAATCCGTTCTTTGATTCATGGATGGATGGATTTTTACTAGCTTAAATTCCTCTCTGCCAAATAACAACCGTGTACGTCCCACGGTTTCCAAGATTTCGTGTAAGACGACTTTTCGCTTTTATATATCGCACGCTTAGCCATAAACTGACCTAACTCAAAAAAGTTGATTTTGTGAAAATCGCAAAAAACGTTTTTCTCATAAAAATTATTCAGCTTATAATTCAAGACGGCATTATAGTAACAAATAAAGTAGTTTAATGAAGTGATTAAAGATATTGAAATGTTATTTTATTATTGGTTTGTCTATTTAAGCAAAATAAGTTTTTTGTTCAAAAGACAAAAATAGCTGTATCTCAGTATTGGATGGAGATATTGAAACAAGTCATTGGTTGGCTGATATTGAAACGAAGCTGTCAGTATTATTGACTCACTTTAGACCTAAAACTTAGCGTGCGATATATAGAATTGGTATATGATAATAATTCGTTCGTAAATCAATATTTTTAAAACAGCATCTTGGAATTCCTTCGGATAATAGGATTCCAGTAGTGAATAGAAGTCTATTTAACTGAAATCTACGGGGGAAATCCTGATGTCAGACAACAGCAGCAGTTATAAAGGAGAAGAAATTCCATTTACACGAATGTGAAAACAGATCACATATATTAGAAAACTTATAAAAGATGTGGAGCAAACTTTGTAATGTTTGACATATTGTTTCCGTCGCAAAGACGTCAAACTGTGAGTAAAATTTTAGTCGAGAATTTCGTGTATTGTCGACTCGAATGCTGCCGCTGGAGACGAGTTGTTTGTTAGAATGGCGAATTTAAGTTCGCTGACAATTCCTAACTGATTGTGTACCGTTGGCAAAAATGTATATAAATTCTGTGAGTAAGAAATGTTTTGTCACATTTCTGTTATTATTATTAGTGGAATATTTTATTGTATAGTCGACCAAGAAAGTGCTTTACCATTTTGTATGATAGCTCCTAGTTAAAGAAAAGTTTGCAAAGGAGTAAGTAATTAACGTAATTAATAACAAGCAATAATAAACCTTTCAAGTAATTGACGTGCAAACGAAATTCGACCTTAACGTGGCAAACCAATTCCTTGGTTAACTATACGCAGAAAATATTCTTGTAAGTTTATTAAGATAGAGAAAAATCTGATCCCATTGTATTTATAGAAAATTAAGTAGCTGGAAGTTTGCTGTATTTTTGAAGAATGAAGAATTGTAAGAAGTGTGGTGTATTTCTGATCGTCCAAAAACTTTGAATGAGTTAAAGAGTAAAAGTTGTCATTTTATCACTAATATCGATACGGAAATCCTTGTTAAAGTGGGCAAAAACTATAGTAATCGACTAAATAGTATTGAGCGAAACGGTTGCCATCTTCAAGATGTGACTTTTAATATAATGACAAAACAAAATCTTTCAACGTACCGCTATATATTGAAAAAAAAAAGAAATGATGTCTCCAATACTTTTGGCTCTATCATTTTTTTTAATGAGGAAATTTTCGTGCCACATCTTGTAATTAAGTATGAATAAAAGAATTTCGTTAAGTTAGGAGCTCAAACTAAAAATAACATATTAATACATCCATATTATTTTAATATCAAAACGTACATCGGTTTTTTACTATCCCTCCTAGAATTCTCGAGTAGTCTGTGTGGAGTCTCTTGTACCACGAAGCTCCAATTCGTATATGACACATAATATAAAGATTGTAAAATATAGGACTATGTATAGAAGTTACATATTTTCTAGGTCCTAGGAAATTGATTTTTGATTCAGAGGTAAGCGAATAATGATGCCTTGAATCTACTTTATTTTTTAGCAATTTTATTCATTAATATCTTCAGAGCTAGCTATATTCAGAGTCAGTCATTTCGCGAGAATGTCAGACTCCCCTGACGGAATATTAGATTAGTTCAAACAATAACTTCGAGAAGAAAAAAAGAGTATACATGTATTTTTGAGAAAAGTAACCAAACTGCATAATTACCATTTTATTTTTATGTCTTCCGCTATATGTGTATGATTTTTTTTTAGCACTCATGCATTGTCTGTGCACATAATGAGTTCGTCAGCACATCGCTTTATAAAGTGATTTGGATTGGTGCCAAACTAAACTTGCTCGCATCTAGGTGATGTATTCCTTATTAATAATGCATTCGGGATTTTGGGATTTTGCTCGATAATATGAACAGGAATTCGAAGTACTGTTTTATTTTTCTCATCTTACTCAATCAGTTATTCTATAAACTCGAAGTTGTTGCACCTCATCTTAAACCATTACTGAGGCCAATAGATACCTACGTTACTATAAAACTTTCTAAGGGGTTGTCGGCCGAAATAAATACTTTTGGTTTATTCTTCTCCTTTTTCCTCTTTCTTTCTCTGCTGAGGAATATGTCTATAAACAAGCAGTGTCTGTAAGTTATGATCATGTGTATTTTTTATAGATAGATATCAATTAGAGCCTCAATAGCTCAACGGTATAAGGTATGGACTGAAATCCTTAAGGTACCCGGTTCAAACCCCACCGCCGTTGGGGTATTGTCGCACCCACTCTTAATACAAGCTTTTAATTTAAGCTTCCTACTGAGCTGTTCTGAATTGAATAATTTATTTTATTAGAAGACTAGTTGCTATTTGCGTTTTGAAATGATTTTTATTTTATTTTATATAATATATTACTTAATTAAATTTATTGACATGTATTGCTAAAATTAACTGATTCTAGCGAGTACTTTTTAACATCAACTAACAACTAGGTCACGACAAAACATGTTATATATACTTACAGACAGATAGATAATCTCATTACGATAGTTTTATTTTGACGTACAAACAGACATTTGAATTTTATATATTTATATAAACCACACCTGGTTTATATAAATATATAAAACCAGGTGTGTTCTGAAGGTTCTTCCTATTTAAAAGTTTTCAGTTTTGAGATTCCAAAAAGATGAATGATTTGAAACTGTTGCGGTTGGCAGGTTGTATCAGATAAGTACTGACTAGCATATGGGAACTAAGTCAGCATTTTCGTTTGCATATTTATCCATAATAAATTACTCCTAACTATTGACTAACAAAAATATAATGAATGTGATCCAGAGGATTTCATTTATTTTTCTTCAGAATATTTTCACATATAAAATATTTTGAAGAAATGAAATGAATCTTAATGTGAATTAGGTATCCCTTAAAGATATTTATTTATTTTTGCTAAAATTTTAATAATGCACATTGTACTCAAATTAAATAAAAAAATGAAGAATGTCTGACTAGTTACTTTTTTAAAGTTTAGCTTATTTTGACTTAATAAAATTGCTATGTCTCATTGTTTTATTTGTAAATATTCAAGAAGTGAGTTTTATTACGAAAAAGTACATAAATATTTAACTAAGCCTTTTGTTAAGCCTAATAAAATAAAAAATAGAACAAAAAGTACATCTAAAAATAGAAAAGAACCACATTTAAGTCTATACTAATTATAAGTATGACTAATAAATATTCTATATTGCTAAATGCTTTTTCTTTTTTTTACCTGTAGCTAAATGTCAGTAACTAAACTATCTAATATAATCTGTGTGTAAATAAAACAAACAAAAAAACAATATGACCTGTCAGGTGTCAAATTAATTTACTATGTTGTTACGTTATGCCGGCGCCAGCCATAACTTCATTTGAATGATCATTTCGATGATCATGTATTGTGGCTGGGCAAATTTTTTAGAACTTTATAGTAATCAAGGACAAAAATGTTATGTACAACTTCGGGGAAAAGTGACATAAACGCCCATATCTTTTGATTGTGTTCACTTGGAGGGTTGATTTTTTCACAACTTCAAGGGACTGCAGATTTCAGTATATGGTATTAATTTCAAATTTGTAGGTCTTCCCATTCCTGAGAAAAAAAAGGGTCTTGACAGACAGACAGACAGACGGACGGACAACGAAGTGATCCTATAAGGGTTCCTTTTTCCTTTTGAGGTACGGAACCCAAAAAATATTAATACCTATGCTGTATATTTCAAACGTATTATATAAGAATAAGAATAAATTATTTTGCAAGAATGTTACAGGTTATTTGTAAAATATCCAACTAAATTAATAGTATGCAAAAAGTAAAGTAAAAATATACACATAAAAATAAAATGAGAAACCTGAATAATT
>JANCMC010027929.1:0-70247 GCA_024363005.1 Charaxes varanes | reverse complement strand
TATAATTATATTCAGATCTTATTTCCCTATGTGTATGTTATTATAAAATGTTATGTAGCTCTTATCTCACTTCATAATATGAATTAATACATTGTCATTGAATGGATTGCTTTATGGAACTAAATTCCTTTCATAAATTACAGAAATATAGGTTTCTCTTAAACTATAAGCTTTAGAAATGTACATGAATAAGAATAGGTAATATATGAAGCTATGCATGGAATATTACAGATAATAGAATATTCAGTGCCTTTAGAATTCTTTTCCACAATTGCTAAACTTAGGACCTTACCAAGGCATTGATTTTAACCACTCAAACAACATATGTACTATCTGTATGATTTAGTTTTTTTTTTTTATTTTTTTTATTACATAATGTAGGAATAGCTGCATAAAAAGATGACCGATTGCCATCTGACGTCATCCTCGGAACCCCCACGATCTCCACAACCTTACGACTAGTATCACAAAGTGACATTAATCGGGTCCCACTATTTTACATGCCTTTCGAAACACGGTGGTCGGATATCAAATATAAATAATTGCTAGAAAGAGTCACCCATCTATTACCCGGTCGCAGCAAGAGTTACTTAACCTAGCGATCGACTCAAATGCCGACCACTGATTAGACCACGACCTCCTCACCAGTAGGTAAACTTTCTTTATTCAGGATCAGTTTACATGCTGAGGTTTACATGATCTGTAGTTTCTTACTTAACACGGGGGTAGAATCTTATAAATATATACGGTAAGATCTAAAACTGGTTACGTTAGCTAGATTGTCAAATCTATGTTTGGTCATTAGTACTCAGGAAAAAATGGGTAACAAAAATATATCTCCAATTCTTTTGAGGATTAGGAAGAAAATTGTTGATTTTTTCAAAGTTTTATATGTCTCTTCTTCTTTCCTTCCCGGCTTAGTACCAGGGTCCGCTTAGATTGCAGAGGACGTGGCTGTGAGGCGAGTTAAGATGGCCGATTACCATCTGACGTCATCCTCGGAACCCCCACGGTCTCTTCAACCTTACGACTAATATCACACAGTGACATTAATCGGGTCCCACTGTTTAACGTGTGTTCAAAAACACGGAGGAGGTCGGATATCAAATATAAGCCAGTTATAGTATGGGTCACCCATCTATGAACCGGTCGTAGCAATAGCAACTTAACCTAGCGATCAACTGAAATGCCGACAGCAACAACCATCAACTACTCAATGCACAAGAAAAATTTTCTGTTTTATTCCGAAATTGGGCCATTTAAAGGAAATGAACTCTGCGAAGGATGCCAATATCTTTGATGACAATATGATAGCAGGTTTTTTATGTCACAAGGGGCAAACGAGCAGGCAGCAGGCAGCTAAGTACCTACTGTTCTTGGACATCTGCACGACCAGGAGGCAAGCAGATGCGTTGCCGGCCTTTAATGACGAGTTTAGGCCACCGAGAAGTCTCACAAACCAATCGAAACGCGACAAAAATACCATCACTTGACGTGACAGCATTACCACCACTTCACGCCGATCTTATGTAAGAAAGAAGTACTGGTACCCGGACGCGCCGGCTCAATTCGGCTACAAGCGTGGCCTCTAAGGGAAATTGTTTCGAGACGACCACAATTACGGGATTGATTCACTTTCATAGTCGTAATTTTCACTGTCACGTGTCTGCATGTCCTGGACGTTGTTAGGATATACGGATAAGACAACGTCAGAGTTGGAACTGGTTAAAACTGCTTTTGACTGACGAAGCAATCGGTCGCTTTTATGTTAGAAATATGGACCGTGAAATTTTTCGTGTAGGTATTATTTAAAGACTAATAGGTATGCTTTTAGAGGAGGTCGTGGCTTAATCAGTGACCGGCATTTGAGTCAATTGCTTGTTTAAGCAGCCGTTACCGCGGCCGGGTGATAGATGGGCGTCACGTTCAATGGAAAAGACACGAAGGAGATTTGGCAGCAAAATGTAACCTTCTTTTATCATGCCGGAGCGAGTATCAAGGTCTTTCAGGCGAAATATAAAAAGGATGCACGTTGGGTTTACCGTGCAGATAATATTACTCGTAATTAAAACAGTAAAAAGACTATTTATATATGTGTTTGTATTATATATATGTAATTTAAACAGGGGGGAAATTATAAATTTTTAGCGTACCCCAAAAAAAGAAGTGTCAAAGAGGCTTTATTATAACTGCATCAAATACCTACGTTATACATTACTTGCGAAACTAGTAACGCGTGAAAATACTTTTTTATATAGTAATATTACCCTAGGAGCACAAGAGCTGACTCTTTCCTATCTATACAAAAAGAAGGCTTGCAGTGGGTTGCCGGCCTTTAAAGAGCGGTTTCGGCTGCCAGGAACTCTCACAAACAGAACTAAACGGGACCGCGAGGGTATAGTGAGGTCTGCAACGTAAAGGCCTGTTTCCGTGATATTGACGCGCAACGCTGCAGTGTGAAATATGTGACATCCTTTGTGCATCCCTTTTTCTCGATATTTGAAGTCGGGTCTACTCACTTTATCCGATATTTCTAAATTGGCTTATTGTGTTGGATACTTGAGCTCTGTCTAAGTGTATGTTCCGATTAACACTGCGCGCACTGTAAGCTAAGACGTCAGTATTGTATACTGTAAAGGTGTTCCTTTTTCGTTTGCTATACTATTTACAAATTCGCAGGGAGCCGCTGGACATCAGCGGCCTAAAATAGATCTTTGTGGAAATCCATGGAGGAGGCCTACGTCCAGCTGTGGACCCCATAAGGCTGAAGGAAGGAAGGAAGGAAGTCCATGGGCGACGGTAGGCACTTCGGTGCCTACTGCCTGCTCGTCTGCCCCCTTGTAACATAAAAAAAAAAAAAAAGGATCCGCTTAAATGGCAGAGGATGTGACTGTGGGGTGAGTTAAAATGACCGATGGCCCTCTGACGTCATCTCCGTAAGCCCCACAATATCTCGACTAATATTACTCAGTGACATAATTCGGCATCCACTGCTTTACGAGCCTCCACAAAAACTTGATTTACGTGCCTTCAAAAAATCACAGAGTTTGAAAACTTGAGTTCAAATAGGTCACCCATCTATCACCCGGCCGCAGTAAGGTCTGCTTAACCTAGCGATCGACTGAAACGCTGACTACCGATTAAGCTACGACCTCCTCTAAATCATTTATTTGTCCGATTGTATGTGTTAATCGATTGTACAGTTTTGTTAGAAGTGTCATGTCACAATCTGCCATACTGGCGTGCAAATAGAATGTATTGTTTATTTTCAGGTTGGGTTAGAGCCGGCTCTGATATCTGCTACTATCGCAACAGCTACCACTACGCGAGCCAGAAGAACAACAAGTGCTACCTCACCGTCACCTTCAACATTGATTTTCCACACACCAACGATGTTTGCTACCTAGCATACCATTTTCCTTTCACTTATTCCATGATGATGGTTGGTAATATTTAAAAAAATCTGCTTTAGATATAAGTAGACGTAAGATTTTTCATAATAATTCTTAATAATATTTTAAATGTGACAGTAGCTCTGTGTGTTACGTTTACACACCTAAACCGCTGAACCCATTTTGATGAAGTCGGTATAAAGATAGTATGGACCTTTGAGAAGGACATTACTATGTGGCTTGATAACGAAAGATAGAAGATGGGGTAAAATGGAAGGTGGAAAGTTTGTGTGAAAGTCTAAAAGAACATCGCGGACAAAGTCACGGGTTGAAGCTACTTACAATATAAATCGTGCTCATGTTGTTTAAAATATAGCCCAAAAACATACCATGTTTAGATACATTTAACTTTTATTATACCAGTACCTTTTAAATATGAAGACTAGTTTAAATCTACGTCATATTCATATCAAAAAGTTAAGTGTAAGGATTGTGTTAGAAGATGATGAACTGGTAGTTCTGCTGGATGATTAAACTGGGTCCTATACGAATTAGAGTCCGCTCTCTCTACAATAGAGTTATTGCGGATCTAATTTTATTTATTAAACAATAAGTATCTATAACACTTTTTTTATATTACAAGGGGCAAACCAGCACGCAGCTCATGATTAGTGACTACTGACACCCATGGACATCTGCAGCACTAGAAAGCTCGCATATACGGCCTTTAAAGTGGGATTTGGGCCACAGGAAACTCACAGACCGATACGTTTTTTATATTACAAAGGCCAAACGAGCAGGCGGCTCATGACCTTAGTGACTATTGACACCCATGGACATATGCACTACTAGCAAGCACGCAGATGGGGTAACGGCCTTTTAAGTTGGGCTAAGGCCACCGGAAACTCACTAAACCGAAAGAAACGCAACTACAATACCATCACTTGACGTGACAGCATTGTCGCCACTTCACTTCAAATGAATATTTTACATGTGTTTCCCTATCGAATAAATAAAATGTATCTCTCTTTTGCAGACGAGGATATGGCAGCTAAGTGCACAGATGCCCCCAGGCTCCTATCTGCGAGCCGAACCTCTGTGCTACTCCCTCAACAATAACGAAGTGCCTCTGCTGACAATATCTGCAGAAGACTCGCCATCTAATCCGATAGTGGTAACTGCTAATTTAGCACTATATCTTTCTAGCCCTTGGCATCAAGGGCAGGTTGTAGTTTAATCAGCTGCCGGCATTTGATTAAGCAGGTAGATGTGTGATCCATTTTAAAATTGGTTGCTCAAATGTCCAATTTCCTCCGTGTTTCTGAAGGCACGTAAAATAGTGGGTCCTGATTAATATTACTGAGTGTTATTAGTCGTGAGATTGTGGATATTTCAGGAATGGTATCAGATGGTATTCGATCATCTTAACTCGGCCCACAGGCACATCTTCTACAATATAAACGGATCCCGTGACTAGACTGGAATAACACTAGGTATAAGAAAGCTAGATTTTGCCCTTAGAGTTAAATAAACAAACATTTCAGCCGTGTTTCGTTCTGATGCTTCCAGCTTCTGCCAGCGATCTTTCGCAACTCCTCACTTCTTCCACTCCACACTTCGCAAGAGGGTGTCATACACTACACTTGGCCTTCCACAGTATCCGCTAGAAAACTCATATCCCCAACGATAATTTGTTCTTCAAACGATATATCCATAATTTAATAACATATTTAGCCCAAAAAAATAAAGAATTAACTTTCTTATTTTCTTCCAGGATCGAGAGATAATATTTCTGACGGCTCGTGTGCATCCCGGCGAGAGCAACGCATCCTGGGTCATGGATGGCACGCTTTCCTGTCTCCTGGCTGACACTTCTCCAGCGGCCGCCATGCGCAGCAAATACGTGTTCAAGATCGTTCCGATGCTCAACGTGGAAGGCGTCATCAACGGGTGGTGAGTACATTAGTGTTAACATTCCGCCTTCGCTAGCAGTGACCTAAAGAGGATCTTGGAAGAGGAGGACGAACTCAAAGCATACTAATTTCTTATAGGCTGAAAGGGCATCTTTGAAGGATAGTGGAAGGCGTCATCAACGGGTGGTGAGTACATTAATAGGATCCTGACTTCGCTGGCAAAGACCCAAAGAGGATCTTGGAGGAGGAGGAGTAGGAACTCAAAGCATACTAATTTCTTATGGGCTGAAGGGGCATCTTTGAAAGATAGTTATCAATGAACAGCGCATGAATGGTGACTTACAATCAGATTAACCGCTTGCTACCTTTAACCTTGTTAAGGATTCACATGATTAAATTAAATAAAACTAGGTGCTTACTTTATATTATGTTTATTAACTCACTACATCACTATTCTTTAAATTCTTGATTTTCAACTTAAAATACTTACCTAGGTACGTCACATAATATAAACACTATCTTACGCCACTATACCGAATGATATGTGCAGATTAATCGTGAATTTTCGGAGAATTTTCTTATATTAATTAATATAATTTTACGGTTAATATGTTAGTACCGGAGATCGGACATTTTGATTAGCGACAAGTGAGATAAGATGTCTGCCTATCTCGTCTTATCTATTTCGTTGAATACTCGTTGTGATTACCGAAGGCGGAGGCAAGTCACCTGCGGCGAGTCGCCAGCACCTTCAAACTAAACATTACTGTCCCATTGAACCCTAAAACCCAACTGCTCGTCGTCGACTACCTATCTAAAAGTACTACAATACATAAATCTCATTTACATACATTCGTAAGGAAAAAAAATTGCCGAAGCGACGCAACCCTCAAAAGCAAGCGCTTAAGTCTTAATATTGCTTTACATACAGAACGCTTTGAAATATTGAATAATACTTTTGGTAGTACGTAAACCTAAATATCGCCGCGAACGCGACTGCCGGGTCGAACGCTAGTAGGCGGGGGGTGCCAGCATACATCCTTTCATATAAACCATATTTATACTCCATATGTATCTATATTTACAAATATATCGGCAAAGAAGGAAGTCAGCTTTAAATTTCGAGTTCCGTACTTTTTTGAAAATTGTTTTTTTAAACCAGTCTACTGGACGTCGCGGTAGTCACTCAGGTAAACCAACGGTCCGTTTGCCCCCCCTTATTATATACTAGTTGTGCCCGCAACTTAGTCCGCGTAAAATTAGATAAAAATAATTAGATTAAATTTAAGTATGATGATATGATCTAACACTGGAAGATTTTATTTTAAATGAGACCAGTAGTTCCTGAGATCAGCGCATTCAAGTAAACAAACAAACAAACTCCTTTGTTTTATATAATTAAATTTTTTATTTAATTAATTAACAGTTTGTACTTCGTTCGGTTTGTGACACTTCCCGGTGGCCTAAACTCGTCATTAAACAAACCCCCCTGCAACGCCCCTGCATCATTGCCTTCTGGTCGTGCAGATGTCCATGGGCGTCAGTAGGCACTAAGCGGCCTGCTCGTTTGCCCCTTTGTAATATAAAAAAAAAATCTAAAAGGCATTACTGTTGATTGCATTACCAGTGATTTGGAGAGATCTGTGGCTTAATTTCATCTGCTAAATCACCTTCACTGTCTGTTGGACATTCTATCGATATTATTTTGTACAGTGATCTTTTTCGGCTGTTGTCTGAAAGAAAAATATCGACTAGCCTGTTGGCGCAGTGGGCTGTGACATTGCCTTCCGCTCCGGGGCTCGTGGGTTCGATTCCCGCCCCTAATTTGGGTACGTCTAATAGTTTGGAAATGCTAAGGGGGATACCACCTTACGGGCAGACAGATGGACGGAAGGATAGAGCGAAATTATAAGGGTTCCTTGTAGTACGGAACCCTAAAAGACGCCAATATTCGTATACCCGTTCTTATTACTTAATTATGTATAGAAAATATTTTACTTATCTATATATAACCATATGTAGAGGTCGGAGCTAAATCAGTGGCCAGCATTTGAATCGATCGCTAAGTTAAGTGGTTCTTACCGCGACCGGGTGATAAGGGTTTGACCCATTCTAACAAAGTATCCGGCCTCCTTCATGTTTCGGAAGATACGTAAAACAGTGGGTGCCGATTAATGTCATTAAGTCACAATAATTGAGAGACTGAGAGGGTTCCTGGAATGACGTCAGGTGATGAGTAGAGACCATAAGTGAGTGCAGAGGGCAAGAAGTGACTCATATACCTGAAAAGTGACAATAAGTGTTAGAAATAAGCACCTTTTTTAAAATGATAAGTGATGTTCCCTGAGTGATATAGGTCGTGAGATTGTAGAAATTGCGAGGATCTCGAAGATGACGTCAGACGGCATTCAGTCATCTTAACTCGCCCTACAGACAATCTAAGCAGACCCTGGTACTAACCAGGGTCTGTTTAGATTAAAAATAATGTCCACTTTGTTCCACCTTGCGTTATACCTGTCTAGTGACAGGGATGTCTAGTGACAGGTAGAAGAAGAGGACACTTAAAATAAAGTAAGCTGCCTGCCTACTTGGGCTTTAGAAAAAATGAGAATGCTATTATTTTAAGCTTTTTCCGCCTCTAGTGCCGTGTACCTGCCAAAGTCACGATCACTCTTAAGTTCATAATGGGACATTGGTATTACCTGTATAGAGAGCATTCGCTGAAAAACTTTCATTTTTTTTTAAATACTAAAACCCTACCTCATCAAGAAATCATGGCTACGTCGCCAGTCACGTATACAAAGAATTCATATTAAAATTTAGGACAAGTAAGTCACTTGGAGACGGTTTGGCGACGTCGCCAAATAAGAAGGTTAGCCACGATTTCTACTGGCTATTCATTTGGCAACCACAGATATCCATAGCTACGTAGCCGGCGACGTCGCTATGGTGTCTAGGGGTCAAAAATTGAAAATAAATTTGTTATCATTTTCATAAAATAATTTTTTTATTTATTTCGATTTTTTGCTACTGCCAAGTAAACCAAATTAGAGCTCTTAGTTAATGTCTGCTAGTTAATACATTTCTTTACTAATACGTATTTTGAAGGTAGTCTCCTTCGTTCTTTTTCAAGGTATTTTCATATGAAACTTTTATAACAGAACAGTTGTAGGGAAGCATTACCTCGGTATTTAATTTTAGGCAATATATTGTAATTGATATTTTAGGTGCAACTCATCATGAGTCCGATGAAATACCAGATTCTGTTGGCTGGTTCGTTGGATTTCCTACAATTCGATACATTAAATACACTTGGAATTGAAATCTGGTTATTTGAATAATATAAAGTTAAAATTGATAAAAACCCATCGGTATAAAGAAATATACAATCTCTTCAACTTTATATCAAATTCTCGTTTCACATAAAAATGCTAGCACTCCTCTATCCAGACCTAAACCAATACACTCCTTTCCCGGAAAGGCGTCCAAGTCGTCGCTCCACCTCTTCTTCGGCCCTCCTGGTCTACGGTGGCCATTGGTGGGAGTCTATATAGTTTCGACATTGGCCCACCTTTGCATGTCCATTCGAGCCTTCTTTTTTAGTATTATTTAAATAGTCAATTTGAAAAATTTGGAAAAGTTGCTTGGAAAAGGGGCGTTGGTCGCAGGAAGAAGTCCTGGTTGCGTAACATCCGGGAGTGGACGGGAATTGCGAGTGCCACCGAACTCTTTCGCCTGGTAAAGGACAAAACCCAGTATGCGTAGCTGACTGCCAACTTTCGTTGATCGGAGAGGCACCCAAAAAAGAAGAAGAAATATTCTCAAGCCTTATGAATCGGATTTTGAGATTCTGATCATGGTTCAACTTTAGAAAAAAGACAAGTGGTACTCCGGGAGCACAGACCGAAGTAGAAACTGGAACATTTATAGATTTATGTAACAGTACCAGTGTCGCGAGTTGAATAGTTTTTCCATGTAAAAAATGCCTAAGGCGTCTAAAGAAGTTCTCACTTCAATAACAATATGGTCCCGTATCAATAAAAACCGTAAAATTGCTCATATTGTGGCCGGCTCTGTCATTACAGGGCCGGACTTGTCATAAGGTGAACGGAGCGGCCGTTCCAGGCGCGGAGTCCCAGGAGGCGCCTCAGCCAGGGGGTTATGATAAACGAATATATTTATGTTGAAAAAGATATTTACCGGTTTCTTTAAATTATTTTTGTGGGTGAAATTTTATGTGCACATTCCAAGGGGTTCGTAGATGGTTTGCAGAGAAATTGGCCCCGGTAGGCGACGCTGCTGTCAATGTGACATGAGAGTCACTGACACTGCTTTGGGAAGGTGTTTTCGACAAGTTACAATAGTAATTTGTGAACAGTAGAACCCTAAACATAAGTCGGTCCGGGCGTTTGCGGTTGTTTTAAAACTGCGTATTCCATAGAGTGTGTAAAAAAAACTTCCCGAAAGGCATGATATTGGCAACTTCGATTTTTTTTATTTTCTTTTTTAAAGTGTATACAGTCAAGTTACAAAAAAAAACAGACTGTTTTGTCGCCTTTGTAGTACACCCCGGCCGCCTTGTATGTTATGCCAAAAATATAGTTTAGTCATTCTGAACTTAATTAAAAAAAAAAAAAAAAACTGATGCATGATTGACGTTTATATACACAATATGTATTAATTTGTTTCCATGTAAGTGACTTGTTAGTCTTTTATGGAAAATAAAGATCTTCAAACATATTATAAAAAAAAAATTGACTGTTTCCAATATACGAGCGAACATACATACATAGGACTATAAACACACGGACGTCTGTTCCAAAATACAACATAATGCCTGTGTGTAACAGCCGCCTGTTAATAACAATTTCTTTTGAAACGTATAAATACCTACATATTATAGATAATACACCCAGACTCGAGGCGGGAATCGAACCCACAACCCACGGAACGGAAGGCAGGGTCACTGTCACTTCCAATTGCGCCAACGGGCCAGTCGTGGCGTCCGAGCCAGTAGAAGAGTAATTACAGATTGTATGTATTGCGAATCACCGATCCACCAGTTATACCCACTTTTAAATCAAGACTTTGTTCTAAAAACTTTTGTTGTATTATTCGTATTTACAATCCCCAAAACTTACTTTTAAACATATCTAAAGCATCTGTATGTCGCAGTTAATTTAATTAACCGTTCAATTAAATGCCTAGCCTCTTTATTAAACGGCTTCGTTCAACTTACTTCCTGAATGATACGTGAAGCAAAAACTTTCGGTACCATTTTCCCAAAATTGCGCAAACAGAGGAGTATTACATTTAACACAATTATAGTTTATGTAAAGGATGGTGAGCGAATGCTTATGATTTTGAAAAATATGCTTTATAAATATATTAAATTGTTAAAATAAAACCTCACGCACACCAATGCCAAGCAATTTACACACACATACGTTTTATTACAGGATTGTGGTTTAATTCGCAGTCATAACGCCTACGAATTGAACCGCGATAAAGTAACAATGTATTTTGTTAATTATGACATTTAATGCGATTAAAATGTCAAACACAAGCCGTTCTAGTAAGAACTGCTTGTAAACATAGCTTTTTGTAAGAACAGGGTATGCAAATCTAAAGATTTTTAGACAAATTTCAACGAGCCGTCTATCTCTAGAACTAGTATTCTGTCTACATTGCTTACCCATTTTACTAAAGCACTTATTTTCTTTTTGAACTTTTTGTCACATTTTATCCTTGTCGTTCAAAGTACCAAATGACACTAAAATATCAATATTGAGTCATTTCTTTATATTATTGTGGCACGTTAAGTATGCCTTATTTATTCCACTTTTATGATCTTTATAAAATACGAATAGAGATAATTAGTAATAGCTTATTCCGTGGCTCCATGTTGGTTATACAATTCTGGCTATTATGCCGTGGGCGGGCAACTAATTAGCGAACTCAAACAATAAAAGGGCGGCAAATAGTTTCAGGTCTAATTCGAAGTACTTAAATTGTTTTATCTAACGGTTGGGTTTAGGTTATGACCTGGTTGATTGCGTCCTTGAGTTTAATATGTGAAATGTTTATTTCAATATATGGTTTATGTGCTATTAAGATGGTAAAGAATATTTGTGTCAAGAAAGCAACCATCCAGAATATTCCTGCAATGATGGACTGATTTGGACGAAATTTTATATGTATATTTCAAGGTGTTCGTAGATGGTTTGCCAAGAAATTGGACCCGGTAGGTGACGCTGCTGTCAGGATTTAACCTAAATAAGTTCTGTTACTCGCTTTACTCAAAAGCTGGGCTTATTTAACTCCTGTGTATTTTGTTTCATTCCCATTAGTTCTGGAATGGATTAAAAGAAAAGGAAGAAAGGAAAACTCAAAAGAACATTTTAAAAATACTAAAAAACAGAGAATTGCTCGCATCTTCAGAATAGATTGCGTTGGAACTGGAGATTTTATCTGACCCTAAATCGGGCAACAACGCCTGCCAGGTTCTCTAGCATCATATAAAACCACGGACTTAACTCGTGCGTTGCTGACCCTATACCTTAGGAACTGTACTCCTCAGCAGGAAATTTGATACTTCGATGTTTGAGAATACAGTTTACCTATAGTTCTCTGTAAGGCGTAGATATGTAATAAATAATAATTAGTTTTGACGTGACGGAATCGAAAAGTGGTCAGGTTTTTTTAAATCAAGTACCTTGAGCATTTCAGTCCGTTCTTCTACCGTTAAGCTACTGAGTGTGGATACAGATATGATTTGTAGACAGTAGTAGATGTAGAAAAATTTACAGGAGGTCATGGCCCAATAAGTGTTCGGCATTGGAGTCGATCGCCAGGTTAAGCAGCTCTTCCTGCGTCCGGGCGATAGATGGGTGACCCGTTCTAGCAATGGTTTATATTTGATATCCCCCACCGTGTTTCGGAATACACGTAAAACAGTGGGACCCAATGAATGTCACTGATGGATATTAATCGTGAGGTTGCAGAGATCGTGAGGGTTCCGAGGATATGACGTCAGACGGCAATCGGTCATCTTAACTCGCCCCACATACAAATCCTCTGCAATCTAAGCAGACCTTTGGTACAAGACCAGCTTAACGCTAGGAAGAAGAGAAAGAATATGTTTTTCAGTGAATGATATACCATTCTCCCAAAACTAGGCATTACCAAAACTATGGGCGAATTAATAGAACCAGGAACATGCTAGTTCCTGTACAGTGTCTTACTATTAACAGTATCAAATGTAGCGATACTAATACGTCTCGAGGAGTGTGCTAAGGGAAGGGGCTGGTTAGTGGGAGGGGGGGGGGCTCTTCATAAGAGGATTAAACACGGTAATGAGGTTTGCGTCCCGAACTCCTTGTTAGGTCAAGTAGAGCTTATAAGCTGTCCGTTGCTCCTCCATTTACACGAAAGGAAAGACATTATTGGAAAAACGTTTCGGTTTCTGGTTCCATACTGTTAATGCTCAGAAAATATTTCGGTGAAATGATTTTAATACTGAAACACGGATACCGTGCATCCTCCTTCACCATCTATCCACCAAATTCAACAACCACTTTATCAACTGAATCAATCAACTTTATCAACATCTCCGATGGCTGCCTTCCACAATCCGTCAATATTCAATGACTTCAAGATGATTATTATTTTTTATTTTTAATATTTTTTCTTTATTTTACACACGCTGTTAATATGGGTATTAATTATAATTGACATATTGGCGTTACTATCTATCTCCTGCGACATTGTTCGCGTAAAATTAAACTTAACTAACTTCCCTTAGATCCCCTTAGTCCGGCCCTGGCGTAAAATTGAACTTACAAGAAACCTTACACCTAAATCTTTCCCTATCAAAAAATCTGTTCTCAGCGGACGCCTGCTAAACATATACTACCTCTTTGCCGGTTTTCATCTTTGTGCGTCCCGTGGTTATTGAAACTTCGACATACGTGACCTTCGCTTATATACACATGTATATATACGCACTGCACACCTAAAATGGGGAATCGTTGTTACCAGAGATTTAAATATTCTATTGCTCTGAGCCAAAGGTGGGCCAATGTTGCGACTATATGGACTCCCACCAATGGCCACCGTAGACCAGATAGGCCGAGGAAGAGGTGGCGCGACGACTTGGACGCCTTGGCAGGAAAGGAGTGGATTGGTTTAGCTCTGGATAGAGGAGAGTGGTCTAAGAGTGGGAAGGCCTATGCCGAGAAGTGGGACATTATAGGCTAATTAAAAAAAAATAGCTCTGAAATTAAAACCGATGTGGACCTACTGACATATAAGACTTCTGTATGCAGCACCACAGTTAATGCAATACATTCTACTTCCTAGCGTTATCCCGGTTATATACCAGGGCCCGCTAGATTGCAGAGGATTTGGCTGTGGGGCGAGTTAAGATGACCGATTGCCATCTGACATCATTCTCGGAACCTCCACGATCTCTACAACCCTACTACTAATAACACAAAGTGACATTAATCGGGTCCCACTGTTTTACGTGCCTTCCGAAACACGGAGGAGATCGGATATCAAATATAAACTTGTTTTTACATAAAATGTTTAATATAATTAAAAGATTAGAGACGGAAATATATATAAAAATGTATTACAATATAGGCTCTCAATTTCTCTTGATTTCATATCACAATGATTAACCTAATAATAAAAACCATTCATTCATTTATGTAAAAACATGCATACAAAATAATCCAGAGTTAACACTAGCTCTAATTCAGCCTGTTTACGCGACTCGGAACGATTCGCAACGCTAATTGCGTTTAAACAAGCAGTAACCGTGTTAGTACACGACCGCCCAAAAATAATGGCCAAGTTTTTACAACCACGCCTGAGACTTACGAGGGTGTACGCGATTTGACGCACATAAACTCAAGATTTGGCCGAAACCGCTACGAAAATATTTATTTATCTATATTTCATCGCTTCTATCGTAGAGTTATTGAGGCTCCATTACGTGATAGACTTAAAAGGAGTTGAGGCCCCTGCCGCCCCAATCACGCCCTCACGCCAATCGTGTCCTCTTCCACCGTGGAAGACACGAGCGAGAAGGTAATTGAGAAAGTTAGAGAGGCCCTCGACGCGCGTAGGTCGGGGATACAAATTGACAGGATTAGAAAAATCAGAGATGGTAAGATTGTGATCAGCTGCGGAAACCGGCCTGAGCTTGAGAAGACCGAAAGTCGACTGAAATCTCAGGCTGGTCTTAAGCTCGAGCCCGCGGCAAGCCGGGACCCCTCGGGTGATAGTGCGGAACATGTTCAGCTACAACTCTGAGGCTGATATTATTGAGTCCCTCAGGACTCGTAATAAGAGATTGTGTCAATTTTATCGTCGGTTTTTTCTTAAAATGTACAATTTTTTTTACCATTTTTTTAACTAATATCATATTTATTATCTGTCCCATTGCAATTTGAAATCAGAAACAAATTTATTCAATATTTTTACATCAAACCGCAATGTAAATAAAACTTAAAAGTACATAAAAGTGATAGCCCGGCGCGGGTCGTTGATTTGTTTTGCGCGTCAACGTTTTGTTGACGATAGCTACCTAATGTTCACGATACAATGCGCGCTCAAGAATGGGATAAGGATGGCAATATCTGTAACCGCTCATTTCCGAGATGAATGACTTTTGTGATGTCAATGTGTGTGTCAGTTCCTCCAACGCATGACTGCAGTTTACCCCTTTTCACTACCCACATTTTTTCGCACCACGGAAAGCCAACCCCCCAAATCCGCAGTTTTACAGTGGAACGTTCTATATATCTAACTGGCGGACACGAATGAGGTTGTTTTCCCAGAATTTTTGCTTTTCGCTTGTTGGCCAATATCCTTTACATGTTATGCATAAAATGTCAAATCAAATTTTATATATATGTATATATCTTATATATAAAATTCTCGTATCACAATGTTAGTTACCGTACCTCCCCGAAACGGCTTGACCGATTTTTATAAAATTTTATATACATATTCAACAGGTCTGAGAATCGGCTACTAGATATTTTTCATACTCCTAAATGATGAAGAGGGCCCACGCAGACGAAGTCGTGGGGTACAGCTAATATATATGTATAATATATGTTCAACAAAGACGATTTTATTACCGTTTACACATGGAAAATTTTAAATCTCTACGTCTAATAGTTTGGAAATGCTAGGGGGGGTGACCACCTTACGGGCAGACGGACGGAAGGAGAGAGCGAAATTATAAAGGTTCCCTGTAGTACTACGGAACCCTAAAACGAATATATTTCATAATTATAACATGGCAATCATAGGGTCTTCCCCTAATCATGTACTTAAAAAAAATCTAATTGTAAATTCAGCGCTTTGTTATCGACAAGCGATTCTTTATTTAGGTACCATATTCGCGTGGCGATCTATTTTTGTAACATTCTGTTTTGTTTACTACGTATCCGTAACTTTCTCCAATAAAATATCGACTCACACTCAACACACGCGATATGTAACATAAAATGTAAAACAACAGAGCTCGAGGTACGTTCGTTGAAATAAATAAAAAAATTATTTTATGAAAATGATAACAAATTTATTTTCAATTTTTGACCCTTCCCACAGCACACTATTCTGACATCCTTAACCTTAGCGTGGAATCGGATTTGGTATTGCGAACTCGACCTCCATTGCTCTCTGTTCAACTTTGAGACTCTATATCGATTGTTATGTGAGCGTCCACGTCTCTGCACCATAAGACATGATAGGCAGAACATTGCCATTAACAATTGGTTAAAGAGACGGGCCTTAAGGCATTGCGGTATCTTTTTTGACAGGACTATGTCCTCTATTTTACTGAAGACAGCTGACTCAAGTTGTATTCTCCTGGGTGAACGGCGCGCTCGTGTCCTGGCGCGCCGACATCGGTGGTTGGGGTGTAGCACCCCAGAGGCTCTCCTCTATCTAGAGCTAAACCAATCCACTCCTTTCCCGCAAAGGCGTCCAAGTCGTCGCGCCACCTTTTCCTCGGCCTACCTGGTCTACGGTGGGTAGGTAAAACTTTAAAAGAATAAATTTTTTGTCCCTTATTCTTCAGCCATTAATAGGTATCTGCTTCGAAAGATCCATTAAAATTGGTTTTACTGTTTCGAAGAATACCCGTAACATTCAACAGAAAAACAAAAAGAGTTCAATTGTTTATTCTTATAAGTACCGTATATAAGACAGACAAAAGTTTTAAGCCCTCTCGGACCCTCTTAATCCAGTCCTGTCGCAAAATCCGTTCATAACAGACGTCTACTAACTAAAAACTAAATCCCTACAGAATTTCATCATTGTACGTCCCGCGGTACGCATAATTATTGATATTTGAACAGCGATATTATACAGTGTGTAAAAGACATCGCGCCGGATACGCATCCCATGGGTTCAGTACATGATTCTAGACTCCGCAGTGGTGAAACTGTTCGCCGGCTTTTTCTTGAAATGTACAATTTTTTATCACCATTTTTTTAACTGAACGCGGTATAATATCATTATTACTATCTGACCCAATGCGATTTTAAATCGGAAACAAGTTTCTTAAATATTTTTACATCAAACCGTAATGTAAATAAAACTTAAAAGTACGTAACATGGGTAGCGGGTCGCGGGTCGTTGACTTGTTTTGCGCGTCAACATTTTGTTGCCATTGCTTCCCAATGTTCACTATACGTTGCGCGCTCAAGAATGGGACGAGGATGGCAATACCGTATTTAGGTACCTACTTCATTAATACGACTGGCCCGTTAGCGCAGTATGCAGTAACCCTGCCTTCCACTCCGGGGGTCGTGGGTTCGATTCCCGCCTCGATTCTGGGTTTATTATCTATATGTATGTATTCATATATTACTTAAAAAAATTGTGTATAACAGGCGTTTGTTACATATGACACAGGCAATCGGCATTAAGTTGTCTACCTCAGGAGCAGACACCCGTGTGTCATATAGTCCTGTATATATTTATTTATAATAAGTCTTTTACCTGGGGGTTATCCCGGTTAAGTACCAGAGTCCGTTTAGATTACCGAGAATGTGGCTGTGGCTGTAATTATATATAGAAAAAGATATATAAGTTCTGAATTAAATTTAGAACGATTTATTATTTTCAAAAAGAGTGCACCCACTGGTTAAAATCTCAACTTGAAGCGTATGCACATCGTCGTGTCACACCCACACTTTGGGTATAATTTCAAGATTTAATACGTCTCAAGGGAATACGTCTCGACAGAGGACGCGATAAATAACTAACAAATTACTTTGTTGCTGACACTCCAGTAAAGGTACGTTTTAGGCGCCATACAGCGCAGAAAAGCTGCTTGACAGTGGAAAGATTAGGTTAATTCACATAAATCGGCAGTTTTAAACAAATACTGTTTGCCCACTGGTCGAACGTTAAATATATACTACCGCATGCGAAACGCTGTCATTGATTAGACATCCAATCCTATCAAATATGAGCCGTAGTCTTATAAATTTATAATTTACATTTTTTTGTACCAGGTTCTATCGAATCAACAGAAAATGCGTATCGGCTGGCGTCGGGGGGGGGTGGTGTGTAGCTTCGATATTGAGCTCTTAAAAGGACTCTTAGACATACTCGAGCGTGTCAGATTAAGATAATTGGACATGGAGATAAATTTTTATTACAAAATTAGCATCACTGCCTCCCCTACTACTAGATATCGTCACATATATACATCTTTTAAGTCATAAGGTCTCCTCGCGCGCAAGTTAAAAAGCATTGCGTTAAAAATAGGCATTGGCCCTTTTTTAGCATCGTCGATACGAAAATATACCGTATATGTATACATTTTTTTTTTTAATTAGCCTATACTGTCCCACTGCCGAGCAAAGGCCTCCCCCTTTTCTAACCATACCTTCCTTTCCTGACCCACCTGGATCACTCTATGCTATGGGTTGGCAACCGCGCACAGTAGAAGCATCGGCAGACCACCAGCACGAAGGCGCGACGACATCGTAAAGGCAGCGGGCAAGAAATTGATGCACTTGGCAAACAGCAGAAGTAAATGACGTGCTCATGAAGAGGCCCTAGTCCAGCAGTGGACTGAATCGGGCTGAGGATGATGATGATGGTCCCGAAGCCCTTCCTTTACTCTTGGCCTAATGCATAGGTATATCTCAAAATCTCAGAAGGATCAATAAAGATAGCAATGTTGGAAGTTTCCCTGTGAGACTCAATCGGAAATGAGGAGGTGATTAGCATACAAACTAAAGTAGATCCCAATTTCTAAGGAAATAAAATACTCTCTGATCAGATACATTGAACAATAACCAAGGTAATTAGAGATTGTAGGGAAGTAGAGATAGAGATTGGGGTTCCGGGGATGACGTCAGGCAACAGTCGGTCATCGTAACTAGCCCCACAGCCACATCCTCTGCAATTTAAGCGGACCCTGATACTAGACCGAGATAACGCTTGGTAGAAGAAGATGTTACATATGGAAAGGATTCCTAACTCTTTCTAGCTCTCATAGCTTACTAAGAATACTAATAAATCGTGGATAAATCTGTAACAACAATTTAAGACACTAGTTGATCCCTTCAACTTTGTCTCGTAGGCTAGATTGATAGAGAGACGAGACGAATTTCTTAGCATTCCATGGATTCACCGTGCGGGTGACGGGCCCATCGCGTTGCAGAGGAAGGAACCATAGCAGTGCCCAGAACTTATGACCCACAACGCACGTTTAGCTTCGAGATCAAAGCATCATCAGGAGATAGATTCTACAAAGGTTATTCCTAAAGGGTGCGTGCAGCCGGTGTTGAATGATTATAAGACGTTATCATATCAAAAAGAGTGCGTGTTCGCCCTTCTATTTGCTGTTTATTTAAGACATCCAAACATACTGTTAGTCATAATTATAAGTTAAGTTATAAAATTAGATGTATTGACTAATCTTCAGTAAAATGCTCATTGTAATCTGTGTTAACTTTTGTTTATCAGTATTGCCACCACAATAATCGTGACATAGGGCGAGTGATACTGGCCGGTGGCAACCACGGCATTATTGACATATCGCGATAGCAGTGCTACCATCCTACCAGTGGTTATTATGGCTTCAGTGATATTGAAACAGATTCCGCTGTCAGAAAATTTTCACCCTAAGTAAAATCGTCTCGTTCACTAACTCTCCCAAAAAGAGACCATGGATGACGTTTGTTGTTTATGGATCACGTTTTTGTAAAACGGAATTAACAGAACTAGGGATAGAAGGTTTGTATAACATGAGGTTCATATAACATGAGGCTGTCAAGATTACGCTTTGACATCATCAAATACATGTGTATGTAAATGGTCTAAATCCTTTGGCATTTGTGTGCGTATGGTTTTATTTTAATAATTTAATATATTGATATTGCTTATTACCAAAAAAATTATTAGCATTCGTGTAGTGTATAGATGGAGGAGGGTAGTTGTTTATAAGACTATAAATACAGAGACAATCGGTTATGCGGGGTTGTTGTGTTACGACTATTTGCGAGCGGGGTAGTGCGCAGAAGCATTGCCCAGCGAAAAAAAAAGAAAAGGAAAGGCGGCTATTGGCTATAACACAGGCATCAAATTGTCTACCTTAGGAACAGGCGTCCGTGTGTCATATAGTCCTGTATATTTATTTATTTATGTATATAAATAAAATAACCAAGCAATACGGGTACATTAAATATTAATAAGGGCGTGTAGGACGAGGTAATCATTACATCGGTCCGCGATAGTTGACATTTGGCGCTAGTAAATTATTTACGGACACGGTCCCGTTGACAGCACTCAGCGAGTAGAGCTTTATAAAGCACCTTGTACATGATGTTACTATTACAATTTTTCACTTATTTATTTATTTGTTTACCCAACGAGATACTGATTATTGGCTGGGTTTTTTTACCACTCTTTAAAAAAAGCTTTCAAATAGAACATAGCCGCTACATAACGAGATGGCAATGATTTCGAGTGGAAAAGGTTACACTAAAGCAAACTAGATGGCGCTGTACGGATGACGACGACCGCAGCACAAACACTGAACATCTCCATACAAACTACCTCGCGCTAGCGGAGTTTCTACTTACGGTTACTATATATAGACCTTCCGACCAACAACTTTTGCCGAGGGGCGGCCGCCCCGGGCTACTCCAACTAGCCCGAATACGAAGATCTTCATTTGCAGCGGTTGAGCATATCGACCTACAATCACACCTTTCATTCCCTGTTAATCGAACTGCTAAAGTTCCTGGACGAATAATATTACTAATTGTTTCAATAATTACTATAAATGGACCCCAGCCTGGCTCCAGATTTAATGTAAGGCCTTTTTTCCGTATTATTACAAGGGGCATAACGGGCAGGCGGTTTATCTAAGTGACTACCAACGTCCATGGGCATCTGCATCACCAGAAAGCTCCCAGATACGTTGCCGGCTTTTAAGGTAGGGTTTGGGCCACCGGGTCTTTATCAATATTCTTTAAAAGGGGAGGGCTCTTAACATCCAATGCAATGTTAAAGATATTCAAAATGAAGTTTTTTTTTACTATTATAATTTTTTGCCTTTTTTTTAATCTTTTTAATTTTAACGTGTAATGTCAGGAAGCTTTTCCCTCCTAGCCATCCCTGCCCGCAGTCACACAGTATCACGACATATCTGAATAGTAATTATAAATAATATTCCTCTACGGTCATGAACTGAAATCCGTAGGGTACCCTGTTCAAATCCCGACGCCAGCCACTCCTCAGGAGCTGCAGACGGGTACGCGCTTTTTACTTTCATTATTAATAGGGAGAGAGTTTCCGAGACGCTGAAGACCGAAATAAGTGGAGGCAGGGGCCGTTTTAGGCAAAGAAAACGAGTCATCAACCACGACCACTGTGTCAAGAGTAAACGACTAAGGAGGAGGATGAAAAATAGAGACAAACGATGTTTAATTCTTGATTATATTTCTAAAATAAAGGTCTAGTCAGACTTTATACAACCCACATACGATAATAATAATAATAAATATATAGGACTATACGACAGACGGACGTCTGTTTCTAAGGCAGACAACTTAATGCCTGTGTTTATAGATAACAGACGCCGTTCGGTGGTGTAGCTTTCGGCTTGCGGCATTACACCGATTTTCCCTTGTATTTATTCGCGGGTTTAAGCAAAGTAGTTTAATTCTTCAGGCGGTTCAAACGATGTTCAATTTTACATTATGCCTTATGCGGCTTAATATCACACCTATGAGGAGCCAATAGCTGCCTATGTCAACAGTTTAGTTAATTTTACATCGTTCTAGGCCGCAACAACATAGTACTTCTCCTTTCAAGCGTTATCCTGATCTAGTACCAGGGTCCACATAAAATTGCTGAGGATGTGGCTGTGGGGTGAGTTAAGCTAACCGACTGCCGTCTGACGTCATCCTCCGTACCCCAAAATCTCCACAAAATCACGACTACTACACTACACAGTACACATGAATTACGCATTGCCTATAGATAATAATCTGATTCCAATCTTTTATTTAAAAACTTTAATTTTATGATAATATTTTAGGTTTGGAAAGCCGAAGCCGATGACCTTAATGGGCATGATGGACTGACTAGACTGGTCGCCGTAAAGACAATAAAAGAATCTGCCTCGCAGAAGGAAAAGCAGGAACTGTTGCACGAAATCTACATCATGCAGAAAATTGGAACTCATCCTAATGTGGTTACTCTTCTTGCTTGTTGTACTGAACAAGGTGAGCTGCTTTCACATTCCGATATTTTAATGTTACCAGTAAATGTATTGATACAAAGAAAATAAATTCTGTATTTATTAAATTTTCAATATTTTCAAACATATACAGTAATTGAGGCCTTCATAAACAAAAAGTGACAGAAGGCTACGGAGGCTTATGCCGGAGCCAGACATAGCTCAAAGTGTTTGTACTTTTTTGTCCTTGATGACTACAAAGTACTAAAAAACGATGCGCAGCTACACAAAGTCTCCGGCCACACTACATGATCATTGAAATGATCATTCAAATAAAGCTATCTCTGGCTCCGGCTTTACTATCAGGCACGCCGTATGCTTAGCCTATTATGTCCCACAACTAGGCAATGGCTTCCCCCTTCTCGGTGCACTTTTCTCCTTCCTGGGCCAGTCTCATCCACTTCTCCCCGCAAAGACATCCAATCGCCTCTTCCTCAACCTGCTGGGCTGTCGACAACCATTGGTGGGCGTCCAGGAAGTCACGATATTGGCCCATATTATCCTTGTTAACAGAATTTAAATTATCAAACAGTTTTATGTTTCAATCCCTGGCACCCACTATTTCAGAACCATATCTGCTAATAATGGAGTATGTGATGTGCGGAAAACTGCTGACGTATCTGCGAGAGAGACGATCCAGACCAGACCGGTTCAGTGGTAGCGGTGCCCTGACATCTCGAGACCTTACAGTGTTTGCCTATTGCGTGGCAAGAGGCATGGACTACATCGCTTCTAAGGGGGTAAGAATAAACAGAAACACACCAGGAGAGATCCACCGACATGCGCACGATGGATATACCCGCCGCCCTATTAGTTTTCTGACTGGTTTATTGAGATCAAAAGCCTCATAGTATTATATCCAATACCTTACCTATTAAAACCATATATTTATAGACATATATTTTGTAGGAATGCACTATATCGATTATAAGCAAGTTCATATGCTGACTTGCATTTGACCAAAATTGAGTCGCTGTGCCCACCACATTTTTTGGTAGATGGATCGTCTGAAACATGCACCCTATTAAGTTCTATATATATTTTGCAGCATTGACAAGCAGAACAAATGAAAATACCATGCACGAAAATCCATGAACCTAATATTATATACTCGTATTTTTCTATAAATTTGTAGTTGATTATTTTTATATTTCTTTTAGGATAGTTCTCAAATATATTGACTTCGGACGCACGATTTTTAAAATCTATTTCAGAAATTGCCCTGACTTCTGAAATAGTAGTTAATGTTATGATAATTGCATGGTTTTTACAATAAAGAAAGAAAGAAAAAATTAAAATCTGATCTATAGATCTTTTTTTTATTTCAGAGATTATATACGTGTAAAGTACCTACCTATCTATTCCTCAACTACAAAATCCTCTAAGTAGGTAACCCAATACTTTTGCCTTTTTAAAATGCCATCCACATATTAATAACAAAATTCTTCGGTAACTATCACCAATAATCACAATGTGGTAATGTCCACTGTTATTTTTTAACCATCATCATTATAATTATCAAGTCTTATACAACTTATCGTATAAGTTTAATAGACGACGCCTTAATCGGTTTTTTGTTTTGTTTGATTCGCGTTTTAATCTATTTACTGTCATTTATATCTTGGGCATATCTTAGATCGTCCATCGAGACCTGGCGGCGCGCAACGTGCTGGTGGACCACAACAAGCTGTGCAAGATCGCGGACTTCGGCATGTCCCGCGCGGCGGGCGCGGGCGCTCGGGGAGGGCGCGGGGCGCTGCCCGTGCGGTGGATGGCGCCCGAGGCGCTGCTGTACAACGTGCACGGACACCACACCGACGTGTGGGCCTTCGGGATCCTGCTGTGGGAGATTGTCACGCTCGGTGAGACACAATATTTTAAAGTGAAGACATTTTTAGGTGCGTTACGCATTTTTCGAGATGGAAAAATAATTGAATTCGCGTCACTGAACGTTTTCCATGAGTTATATGTATACAGTGTAAATATGTGCACTTTTTGGGTAAATACAAAATCATGAAAGTCGCATCATCGCCACCGAACAATTGACTTTGACGTCACCGTTACCGACACCTCTGACGATTCCTTTTCACTTCTTTAGGGACTCCAGGAGTGCCAGTGTTCGTTTTTTTTTTCTAATGACAAGGAGCAAATGGATAAACGAATTGGACTGGAAAAGTATTCGTCTTTAACTACCCAAAGGCTTTCTTCGAACATCGAGAAAATTAGAAATTGGTCAATACTCGATCCAAATTGTGGTTTCTACTACCAACTTATTACCGTTACTGGTTTCCAATAATAGCATTAATGCGAAGATTTAATAAAAATCTTAACAAGCGCTCGTTGGTCTGTTGTCAAGAACTGCCTAAGCCTAATTGAAGCCGCTTGTATAGATCGTGGAGATTCTTTACTGATGGACTTTGCATAGACAAAACAATCACTATCACTTAACTTTGATTTCGTACACCTTTTGTTACTAGTTTTTGACATCTTTTCACCTGAGAACCACCCAAAAATTCTATATATTTTGTTTTCCAGGTTCAACGCCTTACGCCGCAATGTCCGGTCGAGAAGTACTAGCGGCTGTCACAGAAGGGTACCGTCTGGAGCGACCGCCGCATTGTAAGCCGCAGCTGTACCGGGCGATGCACTCTTGCTGGCACGCAGACCCTTCACAAAGACCTACCTTCGCCACCTTGAAGGCCCAATTAGCAGAACTTCTGGACAATGAACCATCCGAAGGAAACTACGTGGACTTGGATTCGTTCTACCAGGAGTCGTCGGTGTATAGCGATCCGTCTGCCATCATACATGATGATGACGGGCTGTCTGCGGAGTATGACAGGGAGAGGCGATGTTTTAGAGAGTAAGTTTCCCCTCTTCTTCCTAGCGTTATCACGGTCTAGTATCCCGGTCCGCTTAGATTACATAGGATGTGGCTGTGGTGCGCCTATCGACTAACCCCCAGGATCTCTACAATCATACGACTAGTATCACTTAGTGACATTAACTGAGACCCACCATTTTACGTGCTTTCCGAAATACGGAGGAGGTCGGATATTAGAAAACCAGCGTTAGAAATGGTCACCCATCCTTCACCCAGTCATGGCAAGAGCTACTACCCAGCGATCCTAGCGACCGACTCAAATGCTGGCCACTATTCATCAGTGGCTACGACTACAACGACTTTTCGTGAATAAATACGACGTTTAACTACCTTTGATAACTTTATTTGTGTCAGCCTTCTATACACCAGTAAAGTTTGGAAAAAATCAGAATAAATGTTGATGAGTTTGTTTTTATAATACGGCTCGCAAATCTAAAGATTTTTAATCGAATTTCGACCAGAAAGCGTTCTTCAATACAAAAATATCACTCCGAGAGTGAGGACTTAGGAAGTGAAAATTTTAACAAAAAGAGCGCGGCGACGCGATCGCTTAGTGGAACGTAGCCATAATTGTCAGTCAAAAGGGCGCTGCCGCGAGTTCAACGGTTTTTTGTCATCTTCAAAAATGTCCAACGCGTCTAAAGAAGTTTTAATTTGAAAAATTCAAAATTTACCTGATATTATTGGCGTGGGCGTTGTTATTGGGTGCCGCATCGCCAACGTCGCCGTAGGCGGGGTACTTGTGCGGGATGCTCTTGTTGCAAGTCGCGCATATCTGCACCATGCCTGGAACGTGATCTTACGTTGCGGAAATCCATGACATGCATGAAAAACTAAACTACTTTGCTTTCATGCGCGGGTTAAAGCAAAGTAGTTTAGTTTTTCATGCATAAGAGTGAATTAATGGATGAGATAAAATGATGTACACATTTGTTTCGGTCTACTATGATAGGGTTTTTTCTATTTCAAACTGGTATCTATAACATTAGCATAGTCTACTTTCTATTGCCAGAAGTAATATAGTTAAGTGACATCCGCTAAGAATTTGAGGAGGTCGTGGAGGAGTGATCGGTATTTGAGTCGATCGCTAAGTTAAGTTGCTGTTGCTGCGACCGGGTGATAGATGAATGACCCATTATAGTACTGGCTTATATTCGATTTCCGAACTCTTCCATGTTTCCGCGTAAAACAGCAGGACCCTATTTCTATGATACACGCGAAAGTATGCTTGTGTCAAATCTCTGGTTCTGGTAGTGAACAAAATGGTGTGGATGTAAGTAATGTGACAATTTATGTGTAGATAGAAATTACATTTACAAAATAGCCTAAAAGTTTGTTTATATTAAACACTACCCATCATAATTAGCATCCTTCTTATTTGATCATTATAATAATGCCGTGTTGACTTTTGCATGCTTTTACAAACATATTATCTGACTCATGACAATGGTAGCATTTCTCAACTTCTATGAACAGCTCTTGCACATCATACGATGCTAAAGTTTCTTAATTTTTCTATTAGGTAACATAGGGGCGGCGGTAAATAACCCTCAACCTGTTTAGTCTCGACGGAACAGAAGCGGTAAACGGTGACCGGGAGAAGTAAATTTCGCAATTATCGAATAATTTAAGGAAATCGAAATGGGCACGTAGAGCCCTGTCCACATGCTACATATTATACTTCTTTTTAAACTCTATTTAAGTAATTATCACTGTCATAAAATAACGTGCCAAATTTATTTAATTGCGTATAGAATTTCATATTTCGTATTCGCAGAAAGCATCGCACTGGTCGATATCTCCCACGTAAGTTGTTGTAACCCCAAATTCCCAGCTTTGCAGTAGAGTGTTACAAACAACTAAACTGTAACATAATAGTTAGTTTTTAATACATTATTGCATACAATAACGTGATAGTCGTTATTGAGTATATAATTGTATACACAAATGTGTTATATAATAACGATTTTATTTCAATTTACATGTTTGTAAGGCTCTAGATTAAACTGAGAGATTTGCTTGAGGAAGGATTAAAAAGATCCTTAGATAAACTTATTTAGAAAGGTAGAGATAAGGTGCTCACACCTGAAGAGCTAAAACAAGCTCAAGAAGCTGTCGCTTACGGATGGGGCCTTAGTACGGTCTTCGAGTGAAATGTCACGCCTCGACGTTAAAGCTTGTAATACAATATAATTTAGCGCCCCTACTTAATGTCTATGTAGCGACCAACTTAAAGAAGATTTAAGTTACTTCTAGAAGAAAACGTTACAATTTAATTTCAATAAGAAGCTTATTACTGAATTAGATACTTCTTAGGGTTCCGTAGTTATTATAAAGGACCCTTAGAATTTCCACCCTTAAATCACAATAACATTAAAACCATGGAAAGTGATATAAGGTTTGGCCAAATTTATTCGCTGTTCACTATTTTTGTTATAGTAATTTTTGTAATAACAAAACAGCCACGCCACATATTTTGACTTAATGAATTGCCGTCAAGTGCAAGCCTATTAATTAATTATGAAACCTCCATACCTCAATGACTGACTGATGTTTCAGCAATCTGTTCAGGTGAATTCTCAACCTCACGAGTCATTTTAGCGGCTACACACAACAACAACTTTTTAATTTATTAAAAACATATTTATATTAGATATTCCCAAATTAAACAATGGATCAAAATGTATTCGATATTGTATATGCTTATTAAAATTTATAAAAACTAACTTCTACATTAATAATGTCTGTAATCCCCCCTATAACCTGGTGCTTTTATAACGCATTAATGTTATTCTTATGGGAACACCTGCGATTTTTGACACTCTAATGGGGTACCTTCACTTACTGATCGGACTCATGTGATACCGGGATTTAAAGCTAAGCTTAATAGCTAATTATAAGGATAAAGTCTGGCCACTTAATCTATATGGTCTTTACAGTCTTCATTCGTAATTAGAACAGCATTATAATAATGGAGTATTAAGAATTAGAAGCACAAAGAGGAGAGAAAAAACGCTAGATTGCGGAGCACTTTTCTGGGTTGTGGGCAGGAAATACTAAACTACTTTGCTTAAATCCGCGAATGAATAAGAGGGAAAATCGGTGCAATGCTTCAATCCGAAAGCTACACCACCGAATCGGCCACCATAGCCCATCACTACACTGACTTTCCGATGTGCCTCAACGCACGGTACCTCCGCTCTCGTACACGCTGCGAACACGCGACGCCCGCGGTCAGTACGACCCACGAGTGCCCTCCGGGTGAGGAACAGACTTTGTAGATATCAATTAGACGGTTTATTACTTTTCGAAGGCAAATGTAATGTGGCACACTAGTGCGGATGGATATTTTATCGTTTAGTGGTTAGTTTGCTCAATCGAATCGAAGTTTTAGCCGCACCGAGCTGACCGAACTCGATTCTACGGTTATTACCAAAATTCAAAAGTAGAATTACTTTATACGATTTGTCAATGAGCACTTGTCGAGTACCTTTACGACCAGAAATGGGCAATCGATGTGAGGCGGTGCGAGGGTGTGGGGGCGCGGATTGTGGCGGAGTAGGAACGTGTGAATGAGGAGGTGTGGGCTGTCGCCCATGGACAACTGCAACACCAGGGGGATCGCAGATGCGTTGCCGGCGTTGCCGGGCGTAGGAGTGCCGACATACGATGTTTAAAGTGCAAGGATGATGTGAAATGAGACAAAGTGAACGAATGTGTGTATACTTAGTAGTATTGCCGGAGCCAGACAAAGCTTCATTTGAATGATCATGTAGTGTGACCGGGGACTTTGTGTAACTGCACAAAGTTTTGTAGAACATTTTAGAGTTCAAGGACAAAAATGTACAAATACTTTGAGCTATGTCTGTCTCTGACATTAAAATAATGTATAACATAGTATTTGGCGCACCAAAACAATAAAACACTTTAGCAATCTTGGTTTTTTTTTTTTTAACTAGCCTATACTGTTCCATTGCTGGGCAAAGGCCCAATACCCCAATGGCAGTGAGGTTTGAACTAGGTACCTTGCGGATTTCAGTCCATACCTTATACCGTTGAGCTATTGAGGCTCTCTCTATATGTATATATTATTTATTTATTTACAGTGTGAGAAGCAATGTGATGAGATAGAAGCGGAGCTAGCGGATGAGCGAAGCGATGGTGACGCGTGGCGCGCAGCGATCGCCCTATCGCCCGGGCGGGGCGAATGGGCGATTGCGCGTGCTCTTCTCGCGCCACCGAACCGCCGTGCGTTTCTTCTGCGTCGTCTTGCAGTCAACGCACCCGGCGCGGTAAGATAAAAAAAATATATCGGATTTGTTGATGAGTCCAATGCGGCGTATCCACTTACCCCACCACTTACCGTATAGGTGTGTATATCAGAGCCTCCGACCTCCTCCGTGTTTCGGAAGGCACGTAAAACAGTGGGACCCGATTAATGTCACGTTGTGATATTAATCGTAAGGTTGTAGAAATCGTGAGGGTTCCGAGGATGACGTCAGATGGCAATCACAGCCACATCCTCTGCATTCTAAGCGGACCCTGGTATTTGACCGGGATAACGATAAGCGAACTAGACAGTTTATTGTTAATATTTCATATACGTTAGAAAAACAATTAAAAAATGTATTTTTTATTCAGCTAAACTTACGAAATTTATACAGCATCCGCGCCGTCATTGAAGATAAGGAAATTTGTGTAATATCAAGCCTTAATTTTGTTTGCTTCGTAGAGCCTTTTCTATATACCCACTCAATACGATGCCGTAATAAATGCTATAAAACCTTGTATATTTTGGTATTTTTAATTTCAGAGACATGATTACCTACGGCGATATTTAATTTTTTGTTACCTTTAAAAAAAATCGTAACTACAAAGTTTTTAAAACTTAAAGTTCCTGAAACTACAATCAAACGCCTTATTTAATTTGTTTATTAAATAATTTAAGTAGTTTGTCTATGCGTTTCAAAAGATTTTATAAAGATTCCTTGACTGGCCCTGGATTCCGAGCTTTTGCCATTGTTTTTCTTACGGCATTCCACTAATTATATCTCATCGCTATGCCGGAGCCAGACATAGCTCAAAGTGTTTGTATATTTTTGTCCTTGAAGACTACAAAGTTCTACTATACTTTGCGCGGCTACACAAAGTCCCCGACTACACTACATGATCATTGAAATGATAGTTCAAATGAAGCTGTGTCTGGCTCCGGCATTATAGCATGAAGTAAACACATGACATATTTTTTTTTAATGTCAATTTATTATCCACGGACTAAGGACCCGTGCTATTGTTCTTTTATCTTTTTTGTCACTGGTTCATTGTTTTTTTATATTACAATCTCGATACATATCTAGATACATATATGAGTGAAAGGTCAATTATTACGAAATTTCGAAAATTGCGGGGCGTACGAAGGTGTAATTTGGCAGGTTTACAGTTAGTAGACGTCTGCGCAGCACGGATTCTTAGATAGGCCCAAACTGTCATTGGAAAAAAGTCTAAGAGTTTAGGCAAGGTTCACTCAAGCGAAGTCGTGAGAAACACTTAGTGTAAAATGAATGAATTGAATTCATAGTGTCATAAGCACCTGTAGAGAAATCATTGCAAATATATCAAAACGAATATTGCCTTTTATTACTTAAAGGAGATTAAAAATTATGGAGTTATTTTTTGGCAAGGATTCCTTGATTCTGTCAGACATAGTAAGTGAAATCCTACATGAGATAAATCTCTAAGATGATCTCTTATCAGCTTACGAAAAAAACTGCCAATTCTCTCTTCTTCCTAGTGTTATCCCGGTCTAGTACCAGGGTGGGCTTAGAATCCATGATACATGCATTTAGCCATTTCTGGCGTACAAAAAAGTGGTAAATACTTAGTTACATAACATAAATTAAAATTTAATAAACACTTTCGATTTTCCAATTCAATTCTATGTCATTAATTATGTCCATTTTTAATTAATTAATAGATAAGAGAGGATATAGCTGTGGGGCGAGTTAAGATGGCCGATTGCCGTCTAACGTCACCCTCGGAACCTCAGTAAATTATATCCGTTAATTCGCGCCATATTAAAACATATGAGTTGCGTAAGAATGTGTGACCCTGCCGTCCGCTCTGGGGGTCGTGGGTTCGATTTCCGCCTCAGGTCTGGGTGTATTATCAATACGGATGTATTTATATATTTCTAAAACAAAATATTTGTGTATAACAGGCGTCTATTATATTTTGTCTTAGAAATATATAAATACATCCGTATTGATAATACACCCAGACTCGAGGTGGTAATCGAACCCACGACCCCCGAAGCAAAAGGCAGGGTCACTGCCCACTGCGCCAACGGGGCAGCCAAAAATATTAGTGTATAACTGGCGTCCGTATATTTTCATTGATTCTTATTAATACGGAATCTCAGATTATAGAACTCTATGATCTGAGTATTGGATAATATTATTATTTTTTACTTCTTTTCGTAAATTCCAATAAATATCGCTCCAAACAACCACGTAAAAAATGAAAAAAAAAAATATATTACGAAATCGAATCTTAGTCAATTTACCACTTTGACAATGTTGTCTACTGAGCTATTGTGGTGTTTGCATAGTAAACCATAAATCACTAGTTTGCTGTACACATAAGCTATTTGTCTGTATGTATCCTAAGCAAAGTTCTCGTGTAACGAAGTAAAGGCGGTTCACACGTGATGCGTTTTTATGACGTTTATTTTTATGGATAAACGTCGAGTACATACTTACTTTTATAATTATTACTTATTTTGTACTTACATATATTAACTTTTACTAAATGTAAAAGTAACTCTGTCTGTTTTATATTCAGGCCTAATAGGCATAACCAATCTTGATGAATTTTGGTATTAAGATAAAGTGGATCTTGGAACTGAAAATAGGCTACTTTTTTCGCAAAAATAATTCTTAAATGAGTCAATTAGGGGTTAAAAGTCGAAGAAAATAAGGAGGGCGAAGCCGCGAGTTAGAGCTAGTAAACTCAAGAATGTTTTTGAAGTGAAGAAATTTTAATAACTATGTAAATGGAAATAAAGTAAGACTTAAAAATTGAAATTGTATTGTGTGCTAATACCAATCACTAGTACTACGTACTCTGGTCGGTTAGTCTGAAAATAAATAAAAAAAAACTTTAATTGACTAAAAAGTTCGAGGAAAGAGTTTTAATAATAGTCAAGCGTTTAACGTTTTTTGTCTATTACCAGCTTATATACCAAAGCTATCTATGAAAATAACGTTAAATAAACATCAACAAATATACTATTTTTTATTTGCAAGGGGAGCCAAATCATATATAGGTTACTTTCTGTTGACCTAGAATTATGAAATTTGGCAAGAAACGATATCTTGTAGTTCAAGTAAAGGAAACAATTCGAATTCAAGTATCTGTTTGTCTATCTGTCTATCCGTCCGTCAAACAACCTTTTTTCAGAAAAGCGTGCAAATTTCAACTTTATAAGTATAAATTAATACCAAATCTGTGGGTCTGTGAACCCATGATGCTGTTTAAAAATCTATCCTCAAAGTATACGAATAATTAAAAAATATGGTCAATAATGTCGCATTTCGCATTGGAAAAGAGAATCAAATAATATAGGGTCCTTTTGACCTAGAATCACAAAATTTGACAAGATATACGTTGAAATACAAAAGCGTAAATTTGCAATCACATCACAAAAAAAATTGCGGTGACTTTGTCAAATTAAAAGAAATTTTATGAAAAGTATAAATCTTAATATAACCGAGTAAAGTATTACGTCATGTTACAGAACCATTTGTTCGCGAGTCTGACTCGCACTTGCCCGGTTTATTATTTTATATTAATGAGTATATACATATACACACATCACCATGGAAGGCATCATCATCATTGTGATGGTACGGAACACTTAGTGCGCGAGTATGACTCGCTCTCCTAACGTTTGAACTGTTAGTGGAATTTGAAAGGCAATAATGAGTTTCGTGCTAATGTATGTCTAAACCGCCGTCAAATATTACAATCTATATATTTAATATGAGAAGCAAAAACTTTCGGTACTATTTTATGAAAATTTGTCGGAGAGGGGAGTGCGAAATTTGGCATAATTAGTTTACTAGCTGTACTCCACGACTTTGTCCGCGTGTGCCACTCTTATCACTTATAGGTTTAAAAATAGTTATTGGATAAGAATTAATATTATGTTTATAAAAAGACCTTCACAAATAATGCATTATTTTAGAACAAAATTTGATTAGCATTAAAAAGGTTATACTGAGCCAACCTTAAAAGATAGACATATGCTGTCGCGGACTTTAATTTGGAACTTTCAAAGGGGAACAATTCCGTCATACATGATTTTTGCGAAACTTTAACCGTTTACGCAGCGCACGCAGCGAAAGCTCTCAAAAGGGACAAAAACCACCGATTTTGAAACATTCTACATTGACTTTCTACATTGGAGTCTTCGAATTCGAACGGTTCGAAATCTTCATTCTAGGGCTATGGTTCCCAACCAGTGGTCCGCAGAAGCCAAAATATGGTCCGCGAAAGATTTTAGATTTAGCGGGTAGTGAGTCACAAGAGTGCGGGTGGTGGAGACCTTACACGGTGCTGTGCAAGTGATGTTATGCCGCATCAGTAATTTACGTCATTTCTTATTGGGCTTTTAATCAAAGTTTCTGTTTAATTATTAAGGTTCATTTTTAATGTACCTAAACTGTAATCCCTGCTAACAAGAATAATATGAAAGTGGTCCGTCACCGAGAAAAGGTTGGCAATCCCTGTTGTAGGGCCTCTGAGCTCACTCGCATCGTGCATTCTCGTTCTATGAGAGACGATGCCTACGCCATGACTTATTCTCCGCGCGTTCGACGAGTTCCTCAGGTAGATCCCTAAATGGGTAGAGACCCTCTGTCTCCCCACCCTCCCCCCTCCCGGTGACGCTGTCGAGGGCAATAGGGCCAACAGTATGAATCATAACAAAGTAGCTAACTTGGATGGCACGTTCCCATGACGTTGATTTGTATCCGTGTAAATAAAAGTGTTTTGTAATATACAATCTGCAGGAAATTTAAGTCAAGTTGGTGTATTAATGATTCCCTCTTCGATAAAACTCTGATACGGCACCAAAGTATCCTTTACATTTACAATAAGTGTTTTATTTCAGACATCACCTTCAACACCAGGACCCGGCGGCCGCCACCCTCCTACATCACCACCACATCGACCACCGCGCCATGCATGACCACATGCAGCCGCACACCTGCACCCGAAACTATCTCATGCAGCCCGAACTAAACCGCATCAACGCAGAAGCCGCTCGCATAAACCCCGACAGCCGCGACATGACTCGAATAAACCCGGAGCTAACTCGAATAAACCCGGAGCTGACTCGAATAAATCCGGAATTAGCTCGAATGAATCCGGAGATGACTCGAATGAATCCGGAGTTAACTCGAATGAATCCGGAATTGGGACATATCTATCCGAATGACCCGAATGAAATCGCGAGGTTGCAGGAGATGGTTAATATGGGTCCGGAGAGGTTTAATACCCTAAGAGGTCACCTCGTCCCGTACAGAGGCTGCCCGAGGTCGCTGGGGATGAGCGCAGGGAACCTGCATTGTAGGGAAGAGGTTGCCATAGAATGCTTGCATCAGAAGAGTGGGAGCAAAGGTATGTTTAATATACTAATAATAATAAATAAATAAATAATAATTAACATACGAGTATTGGCCTATATGATACACGAATGTCTGTTCCTAAGGTAGACAACTTAATGTCTGTGTTATAGGTAACAGCCGCCTGTTATACACAAATATATTTTTTAGAAATATATAAATACATATAGATAATACACCCAGACTTAAAGCGGGAATCGAACCCACGTCCCCTGGAGCATAGGGCAGGATCACTGCCCACTGCGCCAACGGGCCAGCCACCCACAAATTATGAGATTTGGTTTTAAATATCGCGCATATAAGATGTTGTCAAGTTCAACTATGTATGTCATTCTTTTGGAACTTTCTGAAATAAATTGATTACTATGTATAGTCAACTAAGATATTTGTTTGCCACCCTAAGGTCGAATATCGTTTGCACGTCAATTAGTTAAAAGCCTTTTTTTGGCTTGTTATGAAATTTTTTTCTTTATAAATTATTTTTTTTCAAAAATTTGTTCGTTATATACGTTTTAAAACTTGAAATTAATAAATAAAGGTCAAGCCAGACGGGCTTGGTGCTCGTACTAGGAACACAAATATCGATGGAGGTGTTCAATTGATGTACATCGATCAGGGGTCAGTTAATATGGTCACGTATCGAGAACTCGGTACAATATTACGTTCCGTCAATTTTATTTAGACCCCTGTTGGTCTTACTTGATAAAGTTGTGATTCAAGACAGTTAATAAGGCCTCCTTAAACTTATGCGCTACCAATAACTGTAGTTAGTATTACTTGTTGTAAAAATGCCTCCAACCTCTCCCAGTGCAGCAGAAATATTATGAAACTATATATATGGATTTGAACAAAAGTTACAATTGCATAATATTTCACTTACAGTTACCAGCCATGTTAATTTCTAACAATAAATTACCCTTATTGTTAACCCTTAGCAAAATTTTCTTTGACTAGGGGCTGTCATCCAAAATGACAAAGCACTTTCTTGGTTGACCATACAATTAATTAAGAAAATAAATTAAAATCTTTCTATCATAATGATGATACAAAGTCAATCCGAAATTATATCTTTAATACAATTTGATTTTCGTTTTCAGTCTCAGACCAAAGCAGTGATTCTTGCCAAAAACAAGGAAAAGAAAACCTGGGCTTCCAGAATGATAAACATTCGCCGATACGGTAAGATATAGCCTAAATGTTAATATTTAAAATTTCATTGAATAAATATTAAATATTTAATAGTTAATACTTAAAAATATCACATAAAGAGCCTCAATACCTCAACTAAATAGAAGGGATAGACTGAAATCCATAACTCGCCATATATTTTCATATCTCGGACTTAATATTAAAAAATAAATATATATTTGATTAAAATTTACTTATTGTTAAAAAAACCTAATTATTTTAATGTTATGCTTTACTTGAAGGTGTAATTTTTTTGTTATTTCCTTGTTTACTTATGAATTTAAATTTTTTGGGTGTAAATGATGTCTTCAATCAATTTATCCCTACTAAGTTAGTCCATAAGTTGATAGTTAGATAAGGGGTTGAGATGGTAAATTTTATCTTATTAATAAGATATGTAAAATATCTTATTTAAGTTTGCATTGTATATCCCCTTGGCTTCCTATATAAATAAAAAAAATGAAAATCGTTTGTAAACTCCAAAAAAGAGGGAAAATGTAAATAGAATAACATGTGTCGTTATTGTTCAGTTATATTTAATATTCAACTGTTTAATATTGCTATTTATTTACCCCATATGTATTTATACGGATGTCGGGGTCCCCAATGTGGGGAGGAAGTTGATAACAAGGAAAATACTAGCCCACTAATTTATTAATAGTTACAACAGTTACTTTAAACTCAAAATATTTTAATATTATTAATTTTGTACGCAAAAGTGCCCCATGGAAATAACAATGTATAAATAATAGAAAAAAAAAATAGCCAATTACGCATGCGCGGTGAAATCAAATTTGAAAGAAATGATTTTTTCTGCATATGGCGGCCTGATGTTTCCAAATCTGTATTAATATTCAATATTCACCCGATGGAAATTAAATAAACTCATTTGTGAATTAATTATTTTTAAAAGAAAGGCGAGAATGAGTTTCTTGCTGGTTCTTCTCGTGGCTCGACTGTTCCGAAACAGTGGTAGCTTTAGATATATATGATAATTCTCTGCGCGTCTCACAAAATGACTGTATTGTTGTCGCGTTTCATTCGGTTTGTGAGTGTCTCCGGTGGCTTAAACCTTTCTTTAAAGGCCGGCAAAGCATCTGCGAGTTCTCTGGGGGCGTCGGTAATCACTTAGGTGAACCGCCTGCCCGTTGCCCCTTGTGACAAAAAAAGGGTTAAAGGTCAATGGTTTTTTTTCTGTCCGCAGGTCATCTATGCAGGACTGTCACCGCGCTGCCAACCAGAATGCGGAGTCAGAGGTGTACTTTGCAGACGTTTCCAGCTGCTGTAACGTGAGTACCTACAAAGTACCGAGTCAAGAAATCCAAAGTTTTTCTTCCAATGTTACGTATAAAACCTACCATACTAACTACCTAATATATGTAATATAGGCTGACAAGGTCCACCATAGTTAAAAAATGAGACGAAGGCGGGCCACATTTCCAAAATAATTATTCGGAAATAGGTGCCTAGTTACCTATTTATGTTGGTAGACATTATAGGCGATATTAGTATCTAATATAGTTTAAAACGATAGTATCGCCTGACTACGCCTGTATATAATGTTTTTATATCTGTATCATTCACGATAAAACTTAAGGATCCAATTCGGTTACTTTGATTACGTAAAATGATAATTCAACAGTTTAAAAAATGCAATTTTTTTCAGGCCGATTGCTGCATCAATCCCAACGTGTCAGCTCTTGTGGGCACTATAGAAAATCACCCCGAATCCACCTCAGAATCTGACACGGGTTCGTTCACTCTAACTCGCCAGCAACGCCCACAACCGCAGGTTGGTTCCAAACGTCGGCCGCGACAAGCAGACAAACACACGAAGCAAGACAAGAGACAAGAGTTCAACAATTCCATGCGTCTGACCGAACAGCAGATCGAACATTTAAACAGCTCCCTGAGAATGAGTGAACGAATGAGTGACAGAATCAGCGAGCGAATGAGCGATATTAGAATGAGCGATCGCATTGATTCGAGAGATCGTCTGATCGTTGACCGTATCGAATCTAGAGATAGAATGAACGAAAGAATAGAGCCCAGAGATCGTTTGACTGATCCTAGAGTTGACAGAGAACGATTGAATGACTCAGCTGATAAAATGGATATGCGAGTAGACAGAAATGATTCAAGAGATCGCTTGAATGAATTAAGAAGTGAACGGGTCTGTGAAAGAGACCGTCTCAATGATTCTAGGGTTGATAGATTAAACGACTCTAGAAGTGACCGAATGAGTGATCGGGATAGGTTGAATGATTCCAGAGTCGATAGAATCAATGATCGTGAAAGATTAAATGATTCTAGGATTGAGAGAATGAGTGATAGGGACAGAATGAATGACTCCCGAATTGACCGCTTAAGCGAGCGAGATCGCCTAAATGATTCTCGAATCGAGCGAATGAGTGATCAAAGCCGGTTAAATGATTCTAGAATTGATCGTATGAGTGACTCGAGTCGCTTAAATGATTCAAGAATTGATCGAATAAGCGATCAAAGTCGATTAAACGACTCAAGAATAGATCGTATCTGTGACCAAAGTAGATTAAATGATTCCAGAATCGATCGAATGAGTGATCGAGACAGATTAAATGATTCTAGAATCGATCGAATGAGTGATCGCGATAGATTGAACGATTCAAGAGTGGAACGTATTTCGGAGCGTTTTGATGACCGCCGAATGTCGGATTTAAACGCTAGCATTAGAATTGAGGGTAGCCCTAAAATGCGGACACATATGAGTCCTTTACGTATGCCGAGGACGAGTCCCAAAAACTTGCCCAAAGAGCATCCGCGGCAATCAAGTTCAGACTCGAAGGAATTCTTTGTACCCCCAACCCATTCCCCGTTATCACCTAACACGGAAGAGTCCCTACTGTCTGACGATGATGATAGAAGGCAAGAGATTGTCTATTCCAATGAACCGGAAGGATCGAAGTGTTTAGGTCCAGATTCCCAGTATGAGCCAGAAAGGAAAGATGAAATTTTGAAAACGAATCACCACCATTGCTACAGTGACACGAACACTATGGACTCGGGGTGGCAGAGTGGTTCAGAAAAACAAGTTACGGACTAAGGCTAAGTTTTTTTCTTAAATAAACTTTACTAAAGTTTCTGAAATAGTTACTGCAAGGATCTTTTTTGAGATATCGGAAATACTTTATAGTTTTTAGTGAAACGTTTGTATATGGAGAGATTTAGAATTCCATTGGGTTTTTTGTTTTATATTCACATTTCGAAAACTTTGTTACTATGTATTTAAAAAAAAAATTAAAAAACATGTGATGGTTTAAACATAGTCTCAAACAGAATATTTTATTTAAAAATAAAATTGTTTTAACTATATTATATTACTGGTTAGAGGAATACGATTTGAATTCCTTTTAAATCTGCAAATCTAAAATTTATATTAGCGTTGACTGAGACTAAACTTTAAATTTATGTGTTTGTTTACAAAATTAGTGAGCTTTCAAACTGTGGTATTTTGAAATCTATGCTCTCTAAAATATGAATAGAGAGCGATATTTTGAATTTGACTCTCTCCGTTATAATGATGACAATTGCTCTCTAGAAATGTAAGTTATGTTATACAAAATTTTCTTTTTTACTTATGATTTTTTATATTTTTGGTGTTACCGGATTTTCGTGGAGAAAAATTTGGATGCTCGAAGTACATCGTACAATAATGAAAAACACGAGTGTGATACTAAAACTGATAGTATTACAGGGCTGTACAAATGCTACTAGAATAAGTTATATTTATTTATTAATTACAGAAGGAATCCGATTACTTTTAGAATAAACTTGCTTTTTTTGCTTTTATTTAACTCTTTGAATTGAATCATAAATAAATAATAAAGTTTATTTGAAAATAATAAATTCGAACGAGTTGAGAATCGAATGAAATTTCTTCATTCGATCGAATTGAGCCATAATGCCTGAGTGTATAAAACATAATCATTTTAACTGTCTCTCGTTTTTTGTTTAACAGCGATATATAAACATAATTCTTTTTAACAAGAGCAAACGTATGCCTTGGGCCCATGTTATATGTGGATCAACTTGTAGGTATAGTTGTGGTCCAGAATGTAACCACGTATACACAACTGATTTTATTCTATGGTTAAACGTCCATTTAGAAAGGTGATTGTAATGAATACAGAGTCGGGAATTACTCGACTTGATTCCGATTTCGTTAAGAATCAGTGAATATACAAATAAAGTAATTATACGATTTTTAATATTACTCCTCCGTTTGGTACGTTTGTTTTGATTAATTATTATCTACTTGCCTTCCTCCGTCTTTAATGAGCAAGAAAATAGACAATGTATGTCTATTTGCTTGCTGTTGCCCGTCTATTTCAGATGCTAGGCTGAATATAAGCTTATTGTATAACTGATCGTCTATTTATAAAACTATAGTAATATGTATAATTTGTAATATTTTCTTAGCATATATAATTCGTCCAAGTTAACTATGTTATACTTCCAATTCAACTTCCGTCTATGTCCACCCAAATAAATATTATCATATGATATTTTCGATTTTGTTTAAGTCTCATGTACCTATCATAAAATACACTCGAGTGCAATGAAATAGCACACGAGAGCATTTTTTTGGAAAATATTTTTTTTTCTATATCAAAAATTTTTTTTTTTAAATAATGAGCTCAAAGATAGGTATTGAAATGAACTTTAATCGCATATATACTTTTTTCAGTAAAAAAAATGAAAATGTATTACAAAAGAATGTTCTCATGTGCGATTTCAATGCACCCATGCGTATTTTGTTTAAATTATACATTAATAAGTAAATAAGTTAAGCTTTGGGGGTCATATGGGGCTTTTAGCAGATGTTACGGATATCTGACTTAAGATTTCTGTCATTTTTTGTCTTCTAGGACTCCAATTTTAAATAGGTCTCTTGTGGCAAAAAATTGACTGTAAAAGAGGTTTCATAGTTAGATTTACGAAGAGTAATGATTGTATGAGTAGATGTAATCTTGTGCCAAGTAGCGACTTAAGAAACCTTGCATTAAACCTGACCAATTCGTAATTGTGTAAAATAAATAAACACATGACTTAGCTCTAGTTGGTTTATGGATTTTTGAATGCAAATTTTCAGCGAAAACTGTGTTTTATTTTAATCAGCGAAATTTCCACTAAAATGAATACCGTTGTGTCATAATTTTTTTTGCTATAATACTACTTATATTTTGTGCAAAAAAGCCACTTAAAAAGTTTTGGATAAAGCATAATTTTCGCTGAATTTCATAAATGAACGAATCTAGATTGATGCATATTGAATACTGTTTTAAAATTCGAACGATTTCAAATCTAGAATTTCGTTCTAGAATCTCATTTTTCGATCGAATGTGTAATCTGATTTTTAATCAGTGTGTTGTGGATTGGAGAACACCACCAAACTGCCACCAAAGCACAGCACTACACTTTCTTTCCGATGTGCCTCAACGCCCGTTTCGCCTTGACACCGAAGCATCATCAAGAGATAGACACTACAAAGGTTATTCGTAAAGTGCTTAGTAAAAAACTCAGCAAACAATTTATACCTTAGGCACGTCCACCACATTAGCGCTACCTTCAAACATTTTAAGCAATGGCGAGCTTGAGGCGTTAACTTGATCATTTAACAAGCCGATACCGGCATTGTTATGTTTAACTATTTCCAATTATTCCAACAGATGCAGTCGGATACCTTTATCACAGCTGTGTAGGATTTAAAAGGAATGGTCACTGGTTATATTATGTTTATAGTCAGCAGATGTTTCTGTTAGGCAGACTAGCTGTTAGACTATCCACATCCGCCTCATGCCTCTGCCTACCATCACCATCTTATCAGGTAAGATTTTAATCACCATCTCACCAGATACGATTTCAATCACCGTCTCACCGGGTACGATTTTAATCACTATCTCATCAGGTACAATTTTAATCACCGTCTCATCAGGTACTATTTTAATTACTACCTCATCAGGCACGATTTTAATCACCATTTCATCTGGTAAGATTTTAATCACCGTCTCGTCTGGTAAGATTTTAGTCACCATCTCATCAGGTACAATTTTAATCACCGTTTCATTAGGTAAAATTTTAATCACCATTTCATAGAGTACAATTTTAATCACCATCTCATCAGATAAGATTTTAATACCCATCTGAGCATGTGAAATGTGAAAAACAACTCTTTGATACGATTGTCCTTTTTTTGTAAAATTCCAGAGGGGGGGGGGGGGATTTATCATAGAAAATCCCGTCAAAATTCAATCTAGCCCTTTGGGTGATTATACGTAACTAACGGAACTCTGAAGCCATTTTTATTTATTGGTACAAAATTAATGCTGTTAGTTTTTAAGACAGATTCAAATACTATTGAGACCGCAAGCAGTTTTAACGCCTTATGTGGTTTGGGCATTTTCACTAGTACATTCAAAACTCAGGGCACGACGATAAATGCGATTCCTTAAGTTCTTTACTTTGTTTTATATATTCATTATATTCGGCTGGCCTGTTGGCGCAGTGGGTAGTGACCCTGCCTTCTGCTCCAGGGGTCGTGGGTTCGATTCCCACCTCGAGTCTGAGTGTATTATCCGTAGGCACTTCGGTGCCTGCTGCCTGCAAGTTTGCCCCCTTGTAAAATAAAAAAAAATGCAAATATTAAAAAATGACATACAAAACAATTGAAATTACATTTAAAGTCATATATTATAACCAAAATTTATTGAGATATAATATTGTAAATTCTAGAAAATATATTTGGCTAGAAAATAATTGTATTAAGGGAAGACGTAGGTCTGTGTAAGATTTAAATATACAGAAATTGGTCAAGAATTTATGTGTTATACTAAGAGTAACTTTAATCACTCTTACTTAGAGTTATCCCGGTTCAGTACCAGGGTCCGTTTAAATTGTGGAGTATGGGGCTGTGGGGTAAGTTAAGATAACTGGTAGGTAAGGATACTGGTGTTTAGCGTAAATCTCCGAACCGCCACTGCACGCAACAAAAAGGATTGGTCCAAGAAAGAGGAAGGTGGATCAAGAAGTAGGAGGCCCTTGCCCAGCAATGGGACACAACAGGCTAATCAAAAAAAGGGCTGTCGCAAGTTTATATGAAAATCCTATATTTTACGTTTAATTTGACGCGGACGTAGTGGAAAACAGCTAGTTTTAATATATAAGTATAAAAAAATATGTACGTAACCTGTACATGGCGACTTCAAGTACGTATAAGTACAAAATAACCACAAACACTTAAGCACACAATACATTGATCTACGGCGTGCCGCTGGCATTGTTAACCTAATTAGATTGCTTTGTCAACAACGTGCCATGCAAACAATCCCACCCCCATAAATCGTACTCATTGTCCCGCCCATAACCTTACTCATATTTGCGGTTAGCTCGTACGATATACGTAAACGGTGAAAACTGTATGACTGACGTATAGTGAGTGTTGCGTCAGATGATGTTGCATCACTATCGGTTCAGGGATGATGAAACACATCTCGATGATAACGACACTTGGCTAACTGACAATAAAGCTTCAAAAGCTAATTTATTGAATATTTAAAAGTGTTGATTTTAGTCATGATAAGAAACACACTGAAATCGAAAAAAAAGGTGTTTAAAAATAATTGACAGATTCTACAGTTATATTTATTATTATGGACGACAATTAATTTATATATATATATATATATATATATATATATATATATATGTATATATATATATATTAGTTAATAATAGTTACTCGCAACTTGGTCGTGACGATGATGGCCTATAGGCTACATAACGAGGTGGCAATGATGTCGAGTGGAAAAAGGTTACACCAAAGGAAACTAGATGGCGCTGTACGGATGACGACGACCGCAGTACAAACGCTGAAAATGTCCATACAAACCAACTCACGCTAGCGAAGTTTCTAATTGCGATTACTATATATAGACCTTTCGACGAACAACTGTCGGCGAGGCGCGGCCGTCCCGCGCAACTCCAACTAGCCCGGACACAAAGATCTTCCTTTGCGGTGGTTGAGCATATTGACCTTTCATTCCTCGCCGAAACTTTCCACCTTGGTGTGCCTTTTCACACTGTCATGTCAGGGGATGGTATTGTTGTCGCGTTTCGTTAGGTTTGTTAGACTTCCCGGTGATCTAATCTGGTCATTAAAGGCCGGCAACGAACGCTAAGCATGGTTATCAAACAAGGATGGCAAGACCAGGCTTTTAATCAATTTGTCAGTGATTTGATTCCCCTTGGCCGTCCTTTACCAGACTATCGAGACGAAAGGTACATCATCCAAAAAATGGTAAAAAGAGTTGGAATGGATTGGATTGATTGGAGACCTGACAACTCCCATAAAATAGTTCCAAGCGCTTTAATAATTTACAAAATAATAGAATTATTTTACCTAAATAACGTTATCCTAAGTGTGGCGCGAATAAGTTCCTAAAAAAAGTAATTATTAAGTAAGATATAATTATATATATATATATATATATATATTGTATTTATATATGTTTTAATTTATTCTTTGTATGTATGTTTGTTTACTTACTTCTTGCACCACCCCAATTATTATTATTGATATTATTAAAACAATAAAGGGAAGAAGAAAATGGAATGTATAAAATCGTGTTAATGTTGCATTGGAAGAAATATTGTTAATACTTATTACTAAGGTTGTTTTTTAATAAGTGGCTGGTAGTTGAGACCCGATTGGTTGTAACCATTGAGCATATTGCTTGTCACCAATACGCTTATTGCTTGCCACCAATATGCTTATTGCATGCCACCAATATGTTTATTGGTTACTGCCATTTATCAGGTCACTTCTAATACCTTTTGCTCTTGTGCCATCTACTGTGTACTCATTTAAAGTCATTAATTAAGTATGTATTATAAAGAATCTATAGAAACATAAAAGCTATTCTTATTAAGACTTCGTTGTTACCATTGGACGATTAATGTTATACAAATTAAAACATTTTAACGTCTGGATAGAGAAACTCACTTATATGCCAGAAAGAAAACACGTCTACTGGACTTTTGCATTCTTTTGCACTGCAATCTTGTATTTATGAAAAAGTTAATTTTTAATTTGTCTGGATAGACAAACTAACTTAGACAGAAAAAAAGCCTACTAGACTTCACATGGTCTAATAAATAAATAAATATATAAAGGAATATATGACACACGGACGTCTGTTCCCAAGATAGACAACTTAATGTCTGTGTTATAAGTAACAGACAACTGTTATACACAACTTTTTTTTGTAGAAAATATATAAATATATACATACAGGGTGTATCTGACATCGTACCGGATACGCATCCCATGGGTTCAGTACATGATTCTAGACTCCCCAGTGGTGAGAAGAAGAAAAACATCGACGTGACCAGAGCCATCAAGAAGGAACTGATACAGGTAATTTTTAGTAGGACTGTCTGTTCATTTAGTGTGAGATGTGAGTCACCAAAAGTCGGAGTATTAAATCGCTATTTAAGCGAGTTTCTACGCAGACTAATATAGTATACTAGTTGCTTCATCCGCGTAAAATTAGGTGAAAAATTTTAGCGTAACGATATATAGCCTTCCTCGATGAATAGGCTATCTGAAACTGAAAGAATTTTTCAAATCGGACCAGCAGTTTCTGAGATTATTGCGTACACGGAAACAAACAATCTCTTCAGCTTTTTATATGGATATAGATTCCTACAATATAGTGCATTCCTACAAAGGTGTATAAAACATATGATATAATCTTGGAATAGGTTATCAGATTTTGACAAAATTTTCATTGGAGAATAGGTTTATCATTATCATTGATAACAGTTATTTACTAAGTTTCAATTCTTCTTCTTTCTAGCCTATCCCGGTCTAGTATCCGGTTTGGCTAAACTTGCAGAGGACCTGGACATGGGGCGAGCTAAGCTCGACTACTGACTGACGTCATCCCCGGAATTCCGACTATCTCATTACTAATGTGACAGTGACATTAATCGGGCATTACTGTTTTACGTGCCTTCCGAAACATGTAGGAGGTCGGACATTTAAAAACCAGTGTTAGAATTGATCACCTATCTATCACCCAGCAGAAATAAGGACTACTTAACCAAGGGATCGACTCAAATGCCGGCTACTAATTAAGCTACGACCTCATCTATTATATTTTATAATATAGCTTCAATTTCATATAAATTCAGAGAAACGGGTAGTATATATATAATACAATTTTGGAACAGGTGTCAACCCTGGTGTTATCTCGCGTATCTGGGCTGCATCTATCTAGGGCTCACCTGTGTAAACAGCGCAAGCGAATTTGTACAAATTTCACTAAAATAGGTAAACGTATTACCTAGTTTACACAAACTCTATATAACGTGATGTAATGTTTGTTGATACGTAAGGCAATTCGTTTCATTCTCTAGAATTGGAAAGAGCACCCTTATGGAAAGTGGCTGCACTGGGACTATAGATATCTTAAGTGTTTAAAGTAGCAACTTCACACTTTGGATATATATGCTTTGTTATTAAAAAAATAAAAGAACACTTGTATTATTGGACAAGGGGCAAACGGGCAGGCGGCTCATCATTATCATATTGATCGCCCACTGCTGGCCATAGGCGTGCCTTCGCATTCCTAATGCGATCCTCTCTCCCGTCTCTTGTCATTTGCGTCCAGCTATCTCATATCACTCTCTTATGTCTTCTATCCATAACGACGACCTGAATTTCTCGAGTCCACTCTGGGTCACCATTAATGCCCTAGAATCCTAGACCGCTTGCCATCACCACGTCTAGCCATAGCGCACGGACCTTGATAATAACTGACTACTAACTTCCATGGACAATATACTATTAAGACAGTATGCCTAAGTCCTATCGGTACGGAAACTTAGGAACAAATGTTTATTAAACAAACATAGAGCTAATAAGAAGGTCGTACGTTAATGAGTCGATCGCTAAGTTAAGCAGTTAATACCGCGGCCAGGAGATAAGTGACCGAACAATACTAGTCTTCAAATATCCGAGCTCCGTGGTTCGTAAGGCACGTAAAACAATGAAACAATGGGTTTCGATTAATGTCACTGAGTGATATTAGTCGTAAGGGTTTCAGAGATCACGTCAGACGGCAGTCGGTCATCTTAACTCCCCCCCCACAGCCATATCCTCTACAATTTTAGGGGACCCTGTTAGAATGGGATAACGCTAGTTAAAAAATGGTATTCCTAGTGTAAATATTTACACTAAATCTTTAGATTCTACAAGATGTGTAGAAAAAAAAAGAAACAAGCTAATGTGTGGTAACCTCACGGATAGGATACGTAAATAACCCGTCCCATCGACACGCTGACGAGTCTCTTGTATCGGGAATGTTTAAAATAGAACCAGTCGTGGAGCCGGATCGGATCGACGTTATAACTAGCAGAGATAACGCTTATCAATGCTCCAAGTCCTAACTATAAGAAATAGAATTGAGACTGCTAAGAGTGGAAGACTAAGCTGAGATTAACAATACAATACAAGCGTCAATTTATGTCGATGCCGCAAACACATTTTTTTTTATTATTATTTTTTAATCTATAACATGTTTAGGCGTCATTTATACATAAGGTCACATGATTTATTCTATGTTCTGGTGAAAAACCAGACTCTCTTTCCCCCTGGGCTTGTCACAGTTTCTAAATCTCTTGATGTGACTTTTCAATTGTATGCACTTATAACATATTGAAACAAAACTGATGTTTTCGATTATTTTTTGAATATTTGTTGATTTTGACATGTGAGGCCACAAAGCTTTTGACCCCCCCCCCCCCCAGGCCGTTGTCACAAAATGTCCCATTTTGTTGACCTCCTCCTGCTTAAAGTGTGACGTAATTTATGATGGATATGATGAGGATGAATTCGTTATTGCAGTTGTGACGTCACCAGACAGGTTAGCCATTTTTTTTTCTAATAAAAAAATAGACCCAGACGTCAACGTAACCCATGCGATTAGCTATGATAACGCTTATCAATTTGCACTCGTAACACGGAATGTAATCAAGACGTATCGCAGTACGAATCCGCAACGGGATTAGACGGATTCGGTGTAGTGATAAACTTCCAATGAACGTATGAATCATGATTGCATTTATTCTTGGAATTTACGTCCATTTACGTGACTATTGTGTATTTTAAATAACACTTAGATATTGTTTGAAAGAGTTTTCCCCTCCTTTTTTAGGGTTCCGTAGTCCTTCAAGGAACCCTTGTAGTTCCGGACTGTCCGTGCGCCCGTCCATTCGTCTGTCTGAACATGGCTAACATCTACAATTATGAATGCTTGGAATTTTCTAGTTATGTATTGAGTATAGATTTTATTTTTGGCACCATATAGAAATCATAATTTAACTTTTTAGGGGTGGCTCTCATACCTGTGTAATGGGTATATATATATATATATATTCATTAAACCCCATTGTGTTTGATATTACTGAACATCTCTTTTAAAATAAAGGCAAAATTGTCTACGCAGCTTTTTATGATGGATACCATTATCGAGTAATTGCCTTTTAAAATGTTCTGGCACGGTGGTAGCCCCCTAGGATTTTAAATTCATTAGATATTGATTATAGGGAAGCTCTTTAATAAATAAACTTTATCGCGTCTCAAATACGGAACCCTTCTATAATATAAGCGTGTCGCTCTTGGCCACTTTATTTAAGAATACTGAAAACACATTCAATTGGGGTCGTTGACATTTAAAACAATAAAAAATCCAATTATCAATATTTTTCCGTTGCTACATGTTATTTTATACATCAAACTGGCTAGAGATATCCATTTATATAAATTATTCACATAACACTTCCTGCTCTATAGTGAGATTATATTAATATAAATATGTAGAAGAGACAAGTTTTCTATCAAACATTTTTATAGCGTGGCCTAAGTCCTTCATTAAAGGCCGGCAACGCATCTGCTAGCATCGTGGTCGTGCAGATGTCCATGGGTAGGGACGTAGTTGCCTGCTGCCTGCTCCTTTACCCCTTGTAACATAAAAAATATAAACTTATATAATATTACGTTAGTGAATATTTTAAACTCTTTCTTGCTTTGTAGTTTTTTGCAATAATTACAATGCGAATATTCACTAATTATAATGCAGACACGTGGCAAGCAATATGTTATTAATAATTAATAGTAATAGAGAATATTATAAGCAAAACGTAAACTTTCATGTTCTTATAAAAGAGTAGCTGTTACCCGCGACTTTGTCCGCGTCATATTAGGTGAAATTATAATAGATTCAATATTTTTGTCCCTCGTTCTTCTGCATTCAATTATTTTTACCTTATTTTACGCGGACAAGTTGCGCTCACAGCTAGTATCACAGCAGCCTATATCCTTCTCCAAGGACCAATCAGTTTCTTTACCTTTTCATCCAAATGATACAGTAGTTAATTTTAAATTAATATTAGTAAACATAAGGACATTAGTTAGGATGCCAGTATATTGTTGTTTTGTTTCGTGATCCGCATTATCGAAAAAGGATCCGCTGTCGCAACTTACACGGACAAATAACCGAGACGACCTTGTAACAGATTATATCGTAAATATTTTATAAAATTTTACACTCAAGCCGGATTTCTTGATTTTTGTAAAATAATCACTGTCCACGGCCAAACTGCGATGGAGAACTGATTTAAAAATAAATCAGCCGTGGTACATTGTTCTCGATTGTCTATGGGCATCGGTCAGTTAGTTAAACCGGCTGCCCGTTTACCCTATGTTAAACAAATAACACGCTTGAAAAACTCTTCAATTCTTTTGCAATATACGAAACAAAGTGTGGCCTGTATTTTGATTAATATAATGAAAAACGATGAGAGCCGCAGCAGCTTTAAAGCGCTGCAATGCATCATTTATTGCTTGAAGGGTCACAAATTTGTGAGCCTCGCTGATATCCTTGTGAATAATCTACACTAATACTAGCAGATGCCCAATTCTTCGTTTGAATTCCCTTAACACTATATGAAAATCTTTACTGAACGATTTAAAAGTTCCTCGTACGTATAAAGTAGGAAAAATTACCCCATTGCTCATTAATATAAATGATAAAATAGTCTGCAGCCTCATTAAATACCTATTCTTATTACATAATCATAACGAGAATTAAGTACCGTGTACCCTACTTAAGTATTCTCTTAAGTGTCTCAACAGTTAGCCTGTATATGATCAGAAGGGTTTATTCTGAAAATATATCAATTTGTTTTATTTCAGGATTTTCCCGATAGCAAATCGACCTCAAGCCAAAGCCGCGGAATTATTAACAGAGAACATCCAGGTAATAAATATTAAATAATAATCAAAGATAATATTTTTCCAATGAAAACAAAGTTTACATATTATCATAGACAGACAGGCTAATTACTGACAAATGCCATATTTTAAAATGACTGGCTTTTGTAATATTATTTATCTGTTGAATATGTGGGTAGATTACATTCATAGGAGTTCCCCAACTTTTTTTGACGGTTTAGCGACTGCTGAGAACGTCATCTGAATCAGACCAGAACTCATTACCAGCGAATACATCAGCAACAACGTATGTTATTGTACTCAATGGACTCGAATCCTGTACTATATAGTATTGTGAGGATGCTCTTTAAATAACATTTATTTTTAAATAATATTCTTAGTAACCACTAGCTATTATCTGTAGCTTTGATCGCGTGAATCGTTTAAGGAAGAAGCCTTAAAAAGTTCTTCAACTTGCAACACTTTCTCTCTCTCACCACACCCTTTTGTACATTTATGTTTAGCCAGAAGTAGGTTTTTTATTTTATATTTAACAGATATTAATTTTTGCCTTAAATATTTTATTTTATACTAGCTGTACCCCGCGACTTCGTCCTCCTGATTTCAGTAACCCCGCGCCGGCCGCCTGTCACACCGACGCCTATCTATCGAATAGTTCGTCCGCTAGTGCGAACTTTAATTATTGTAGGTAATAAATTTACTTTCATGTGCAATCTGGCCCATAGTCGTGTTGCTATTTGGAATACGTTTAGTACAAAATCTTAATGTGTCAAAAAATCCATCGTCACTATGGATGTTCCCAGTGAACTGGTACCGTTATTCCTGAAAGGTGGCATTTATGCAATATCCTGTATACTTTTTTTTTTTTTTTTATGCATTACTCAGTCACGTCACACATAAAAAATATTTATTTATATATATCTCACGAATTAATATTTTTGTAAAACATAGTAATTTCGAATTTTGCGTTTCTACATAATCTGAATCAAAAATTTAAGGTTCGTGATTACATCATCAGGAGATAGACTCTACAAAGGTTATTCGTAAAGTAACTTTACGCGTTGCAGCATTACACCGATTTTCCCTTGTATTAAAACAAAGTAGTTTAGTTTTTCATCCATGTCATGGATTTCCGCAAAGTAATGCCTGATTCTATCAGTTATTTAAAAACTCCTCGACAAAAGTTGTAGGAAAATCTTATTTGCAACTTATGTCTAATGCTGGCAATCAATTTCCTCATGGACAAATCCAACAATAGGCAATATTTCTATACACACGGGCAGCATTAAGGTGCCACACTCACCGGTGTCAGTGGTACGGCATGTGCGCGGGGTTGGCCATGGCGGCGAGGCGGGTGTAGGTGGCGTGCGCGCGGAGCGGGACGCTGGCCTCTCCCACCATCGACTCGTTTCCGTCCTCGTTCTTTTTGTAAGAGAAATTTGTATATCCGACTTTTTCGTATATAACCAGAGGCAAACAAGCAGATTCACTATGTAAGAAATAACTACTGATGCCCATAGACTACTAGCAAGCTCACAGTAGCAGGAATTTGAAAAATCTGGATGGAGATGCATTGAATTTGGTAGTATAGTTAACGTAGAGGAGAAGAGAGGTTAATGTAGATAGTGTGCGAAGGCTCATATTTTTAAAAATATGTATTATTAATACATTAAATTATTAAAATAAAATCTCACGCACGCCAATGCCAAACGATTTATACTACACATATTTACATTGTATTATAAGGATGTGTCAAAGCGTAGTTATGAAGATCGTATGTATATTAATTACTGGCTGTGCCCGCGAGTGAAAAGCTCTTGCAACTTAAGCCTTTAATTGATGAATATTTTTTCTATAATCGCATCATATTAAGAAATAATTTGTTAATTAACGAATAGCTATATTTATTAGTTATCGGCTAAATATAACAAAGAGGTCGGGGCGCAATCAGCGGTCGCCATTTGAGTAGATCGCTAGGTTAAGTAGCTCTAGCTTTGATCGGATGATAGACGGGTGACCCATTCTAGCGCTGGTTTACATCTGATATCTAAACTCTTCCGTGTTTCCAGGAGAGGTCTGATGTCAAATATAAACCAGTTGTGAAGACACGAAAAATAGTGGGACAAAATTAATGTCACTTTGTGATATTAGTCGTGAGGTTGTAGAGATCGTGGAGGTTCCGCGGATGACGTCAGATAGCAATTGACAGCATTGCCGCCACTTCACGCCGATCTCATGTGAGAAAGAGGTACTGGTATCCGGACGCGCCGGCCCAATTCGACTACAAGCATGGCGCTACCTGTAATTAAATTTCTAGTACATGTAGTATTTAAGTACAACGATGAGTAGGAAGGAGGAGATCCCTGCGACACCGGTGAGTGGATTTCATTTAACGTGGTCTATCAAGACTCGGCTAGTTACTTCTCGGATGTGCAAAATATGGCCCGACTGCGGCGGGCGATCACAGGGAAGGCTAGGGAGGCGATCAAAAGCCTCTTGTACTTGGAAGCCTCCTCGCAAGAATTCATCGACGCCCTACGAAGAAGATATGGCCGACCGGACGCGTTAGTGCTGGCGGAATTAGATAAGATAAAGGTGTTGGTCTCCCACCCACTAATATATTTTTTAGGATGTTTATTATTGCACCTAAGTCTATACTCGTTAATTCTTAGTACTTGAACTCCACCCAAAAAATCCGAAAAGTCTCTAGTTCCTTAATTTCGCATTCAACAAACTAAGAAGCTTTAAATACTCACATGTTTCCTAATAGTAGCATACAACTAAAATAATAATATGTATTAATTGCACATACTACTTGGAAATTTAATTGACATGTATAAATATCATTCGTATACAATGTTTAATTTCATTTTATGTGAACACGTTGCGCACAGATGCTTAAAATTTTAATTAAGATTATGACTTGACTAGCAGTGGACTAATAAATCTTTACATTGAAGTATGCAAATACGTTTCAATTTTTACGATGATTATATATATAACAATTGTCACATTTGCTTCAAAAAAAATCTCTGACTACATTTAAATATATTAAAGTCACAAAAAATTGTATCTTCAAAAAACCTTATTTAATAATAATTATTTCTTTGATCAAAGGAAACTATACAGATGTCACACAAAACAATTTTAAGCCTTTTAACTGTATAATATAAAGATAGGGAAAGATGTGTGGGGAGGGTACAATATTAAAATTTTTAAATAATGTGACTATCTCTTCAGAAACATCTACTGCGAGCTGTTTTAGAAAAATCGTTTTAAACACTACTAAATGAAAGTTCTTCTGGATAAATGTCTTTTCAAGGTTAAGGAAGCATCGCTCAGCCGTCATCAGTTTCGCACAATCAACGCGGGATCTGAAGTAGTGATTGTGGGAGAAAGTGCTGAAAGCTCGTTAAAAAGCTCAAAGCTCTTTGTTCCGGAACCTCGTGGGAGATAGCGATAAGGAAGGGTTTAATTCAATTTTTGCTTTTTTTTATTCTCTATGCTCCTTTGGACCACGGGGAATATCTAATACATCTTTACTGGTTTAAATTTTTTTCTTTGTTCTTTTCTCTCATCCCATATAATGTAATTTAATAGAGGATTCGCTATCAAGTAATACGTACGATAAAACAGTACAAGGTTTTGATAAAATTTAAGTTCGATGAATTAGTCTATAAAAAAAATTATGAAACATATCACAACATAGTAGATATAAACTTGAAGACTTGGTGCAAGATCGGCAAATATATCTGAGGGCCTGTAATTTTATATAGAACCTGTAATATAACTAGCGTGTCTTCCATTTTGTGTAAGCGCCACTTCTCGTCACGGTGTCTCCGCGATTTATAACCGAGTATTACACGTCATTCAACGTGTACCCGTGTCCTTACAGGGATGTACGAATGTTGAATTTCCATCTTATAAAGGCTTTCAGGATTTTGATTTTTGAAGTGAAGACTTCTTTAAGCGTGTTGGGCATTGACACAAAACCATTGGGTTTTGCTCAACTCAAGAGTACAGGACACCGTTTTTTAACTCTCTGACGTTTTGTTTTCACTTCTGTCAGCATTCCCGGAGTGCCATTGGTTTTTTTTTTTGGACTATTCCCTCTACAAGCCTTAGAGAAGTAGTACCTAGTCCATGGGCGTCGACAGTCGCTTAGGTAAACCGCCTGCTCATTTACCCCATTTAAAAATATGTTAGGATGCGGAACTAACGGAGCGACAAAGTGACATAGGGTGACAAAGCCCCAAAAAAAAAAAAAAAAAAAAAAAAAAAAAAATGTAGACAATAAGGCACTTCATATACAATACAATAAAGTTCAAATCTAATTTCTTTATTGCGGATTTGGATTATTACATAAATCTTAAAGCTAAAAAGTACAGCCAAGTTCATTTTTATTTTAATTTATTGTGGTACTTAAAAAAGTCCTAGCTAAGAATAACAATTTATTCTTAAAAAAAACTCATATTAGCAAACAGCTGATTGAATGGAAGCAGCTGATCGTTGAGCAAACAATTCCGAAGCGGAAGGACGTCACATATACCAACACAATGCGTGCGCCGGGTCCTACGCCAATTAGCAGGGTGTACGGCGCATCCAGTTTAATAGAAACTAGTTTTGCATTTTATCAGGAACTTTTCCATGCAGAAATATTTTGAATTGTGTGATAACTTTTATACAGGTAACTTTATATCCAATATTTATTTCTTATTTGTAAGACTTCCAGGAAGATAGAATATTGTTTTTTTATTTATCGAATAACCAAACGTAAAAAAATCTGATATAAAATGGAGATAGAGGATCTGATCTATCTTGAGTTTACCAATGTAAAAAAGCCCTAATAAAAGTTATTTGGGAGTAAAATATTAAATGTCTCATGATTAATTCTTTTTTGCAGGTCAAAGTGGGGTCTTGGTATGTAATGAAACTACACTCTAGTGTAAAAATATTTATTTTATATAATGTATCTATTTGTATAATATTCTCACTCTGACCTTACTGAAGTATGACCAAAATTAATAAACACGTTATATCTATCATTACAAAATAATTAAACAAAACCATACAAATCTGACATCCATGTTGCTTGTTTTGTGCGTTAGATAATAAAATAAATACATAGTAAATAAAATATATAAAAAAAAAACAATGACAATTATCCTATTCTAATTGATGTTAATACAAGTGATTAATGTACGTCAATATATAAAATTATTTTAAATGGACTACAGATTACACAAATTACGATTTTTCCAAATATACCATTTGATAATATAATTTTTAATATATCATCAAATATATATAATGATCTTTTCCATCGCCTGCTCATAAATGAAATCGTATACAATATACGCAATACTTTAACAGATAAAATTTAAATTGACATAACGTGACACGAATTTTACGACTGGAGATAAACTCCTCTCCCCGTCATTGTCACATTTTTGTAGTTCCTTCCTCCTTGGTGTGACATCACGTAATGAAGAGAACTGTGGTTCCTTTTAATCATTTTATATTATTTAATTATTAATATGTGAAGCGAAAACTATAGGTAAAATTTTATCAAAATAGTGCAGATGGAGGAGTATGAAATTTGGCACAATTGTAACTCATGTAGACAAACTTTCGCGAATGCTTATAATATGCAATCTTAATATATTACATTATTAAAATAAAACCACACGCACACACACCATTGTCAGACGATTTACACCATTTAAATATACACATGTATTCAATGATGTTAAAGGTGTAATTGTGACAACAAAAGTTATTTTAATCTCTATAACGAAGAACTACGCCTATATTTAGATGTCAGAAAATAGTAACAATAGTTTTTAATAGTGTACTTCGATTCATAATATAAGCTTCCAAAAGGATCCGGCTAAATCTTTGAAGTACCGAAATTGCTAATAAAGACAGTTAGAGACAGTAAACAAACGTCTTGCTTTTGTTATTGTTAATTGCCTCGAAGATACGTGCCCTTACTCTTCATTATCTGTAGGAAATGTTTGTGTCATACCTACTTACTTTGTGTGTTTTATATAGTCTTATGTATAATATCTTTGAAACTGTCCAGGCGGACAGTAAAAGAAAAACGTTGTTTTAATGTAAAGATCCTTTTATACATGCGGTAGAAGATTTAGTTATTTTTCTTTAGTCCCTCCATATAACGAAATCTTCTTGCTCTCCTCTGGACTGGTAATGGAGGAGTTGGAATATAATTTTAATCGTTTTACTTCTTTACTAAAATTTTGTTTTGAGACTGTTAATACAAACAAAATCATGGACGCAGTTACCTCTTTATATATATAATTCTACTGTACGTGTGTGTGTCACTGAACTTCTCCTAAACGGCTGGACCGATATGAATGATTTTTGTATGCGTTTGGATGGCGCCCTGAATGGTTTAGATTCACAAATCAGCCCGGCAGATGACGCTGCAGTCGGTCTGTTTCTATGAAGATTTAAAAAGAAAAGAAAGGAAAAGTCAAAATATTATTTAAAGATACTTGCCCATCGCTTGCAACTATACAAGGTGCAAGTTCGGCCTCACATGGAGTACTGCTGTCACCATTAACAAAAGTGACTTCTCACCGTGCAACTCATTAGCAAACGACAAGACCGGTTTTATGCCTCCGTAGGTCCGAGCGTATACAGGCTGATTTTTGAAGTCATAATATCAATGCATTTTATTATGTATATTATTTTCTTTTTTAAATATTATTAGGTTATTTGATGTTGTGAAGGGCAATTTTGATCTGGAAATTTACAAAGTATCTAGCGTATTTAATCCGATAAAGATTAAAGGCCATTCTTTAAAATAGCTTCGTAGATAGTTCATTATGTGTCGTAATATGCAGAATATAAAATGGTTACCGTGGGATTTACTTAGGGGATAAATATATGCCATCTCTGACTTTCTTATAGATCTTCTTAAGATGTACAATTACGTAATACATTATTTTGATCTGTCTCGTGAGGTTTAGATAGCGCACGCAATCCTAGCGCACAAAAACACGTTGTTTTACGACATCACGCTACAAAATGCCCGAGTTGTATCTACAATAACATAGATGTATCATACATATCAACCTTCCTCGTGGACCAATATCTATTGGTGAAATTCATATCACGATCCGATCAGTAGCTTTTTAATTTATCGCGAGCAAACAGACGGAGGACTTTGTTTTGTAATTTGTAAGGAGGAGGATATATTGAGGCGAGCGTGTTTTGTAACTGCCGTAAATAATAATAAAAGGATATGAGCAGGAACGTTAGTATCAGCTGAGCGATGGATCTGTGTAGCCAATCGTTGAATCGCAGTCCGGCCGGAACTAATGGATGCATCCCGATGTATTGTACACATATATATGTACATAGTACACACATATATATGTATCACTTTAGCTGCAGATACATTATTTATAGAAAATTACAGCTTTATGTAAAAGAAACATATTAAAACTTTTTTTAGTCTTACTTTATTTTGCTTTTTTTGTAACATCTAGAATTTTACAAAAAAGTAGTATACTTAATCTGGGCTTTTTATGAATTTTCTGTAATTTCTCAGGGAGCTCTTTTATGTATTTATTTTAATTAGTTGCTTTAAAACCTAACCAGTAAAATGAATCCAAAAGTTTTGTATTAATTATGTACTACTTTCAAACTAAACGATGCAGAAACTGGTAAAATTGACTAGAAGATTCCAGTAGGTTAAAAAATAAATGTTGAAGTAAGACTACCTATTTTTTTAATATAAGCTGCTTAAAACAGGTACATTTGTCACCAAAACAAAACATGCTAAATGTATAGTGTGTAGGTAATTTGGGATCATCATCACCATTGCAAAAATGGTGATGACAAAAAATTACCCGCCTGAATTTGTTACGGGCTCTTGTCTGTGCAGGTCGTGAAGAACTTCTGTAAATGTAGCTTTTAAGTCATAAATTTTATCACCAGACTGTCAAATGATTTATAAAAAATTATACATGTGACGTTCTTATGAACATTTGTGAAAGTCTATATGAAGAAAATAATTTTGACTTTGAAAATACAATAAAGTAGATCAAGTCTTAGATTTCTGTAAGAGGTAACTAGTTTACGTACAGTTGTACACCTACATACCTACGTATACCGACACGGATATTTAGCATTAGGTGTACGCATCCTCAAGGCAGACTATTATTCACTATAATGCAGATAGCACAGCTCAGTTCCTTGTTTCTGTAATTGATATAAGGGATAGAATTAATTCGGGACGATCCATCGTGTTTTACAGTTTTGCATAATTCCGATAATATCGTTTTGGAGCGCGACACACAATTAATTAATACAATAAATTCGGCCATTTCCAATTATTGGCGTTAATATAAGATTAAATACTAAGGGCACTCTATTTGAATGTATTTCTTTTTTTCTATATCAATTTATATATACCAAGCGCAGCAGCATCTCGTGCACATAACAGCACTAAACATCATCGTCCGGCTGATTGTCGTACGTGTATTTCGTATATTACTTACGTGTACTTATATAATACGAGTATCACCATTTCAAAATAATTCCGACACTGTTACAGCAATTCGTTCCCAAGCTTCATTCAAATAATCCTTTATATTAGAAAAGGATTTTTGAATGAGCTTACCTTTATTAAAGGTTTCCAATTTATTCAAGGACATTTCCCGAATATCACATGGAAGTTCATTATAAGAGCGAACACTAACGGATAAATGTGGAGTTGATTTTAAAAAGCCTACTCGTGTGCATTATTAGTTGATTTATATATCTAAGATTTCTGACAACAACATCAGCGTCTCTTTTAAATTTATTTCTATTTATTTGTACATAAACAATACTATCAAAAATATCTTAGTAATCGTCATTATGTTAAATAATCCACAAATTTAGTTTCTTATGGCTTTCTGGGGTTTACGTGTATATAGAACAGCCCTTTTCTGTAGTACACAAATAGTTTCAATATCAGCAACATTACCAGGTGGTAAAATTCCATATGCCATAATACTGTGAACTTACTAAAATAAGCCATCCAACCTAGCAGTTACAATATCAGTCGATTGGTGAATTTTTTACCTGCAAGAGCAGCAAAACCAAGTCTATTGGATAAATTGCTGACATGAGCCTCCCATTGAAGCTTATCATTTAACGTCATTCCTAAAAATACCGTCGTAGCCACCAGTTTCAGTTCCTCGTTATTAAAATTTACAATGTTCTGTCCCTGTTTAATATTAGGAAGTGAGAATTTCACAAATTTTGTTTTTTTTTTCATTAAGTAATACATTATTAGCTACAAACCATTGAACCGCTATAAACCTACTTGTCTTTTTTTAATTTTACAAATACACGTATTTGCTAATCTATAATTACAAACAAGCTGATAAAGTAACCAATGAAAAGGTCTCACTTTTGTTCCTTATTTAGTAATGTTTTATTATAAAAGAACTGCGAATAATAATTACGAATAGAACAATTTGGGACCCATGTCTAATATTCTTGTTCTTCCCTTAATTTAGCGTAAAACTTGTGTTACGAGTGATCTACCCGTAAAATTTAGTTAATTACTGTGAGTATTATAATATTGCTTTACTAAGACCTATTAATCGGCGAACTACAATAGTGTATAATTTGTAAAGGAAATCTTTTACACAAAGCATTTTCCATGTTTTAAATGGCAGTCGTGAGGGACCCCGCAGGTGGCAGTCCATCTTAAAAGCCTTTTTGAGGGTTGTGGCCACACTGCCTGAGTAGCCCCGATAGAATTAGGCTGTTTACAAACGTGGGAATTTCGTGTTTTATCCTGGTATTACGCAATGTTTGTATTTCCTGAAATGGTATGGTTGTGAAAGTAAATCTTCTAAGATAATTCTTTGATGTGAGGGAGGCTTAACTTTTTTTTTATTGTTACAAGGGGGTAGACGAGCATGCAGCAGGCACCTAAGTGCCTACCGACGCCCACGGACATCTGCACGACCAGAAGGCCAGTAGATGCGCTGCCGGCTCTTAACGAGCAGGCAATAACGAGTTTAGGCGATCGGGAAGTCTCACAAACCGAACGAAACGCGACAACAACACCGTCACTAGACGTGACAGCATTGCCGCCACTTCACGCCACGTGGCTTCCGAAACATGCAGAAAATCAAAGGTTTTTTGAAAACGTGTGTTTATCAAAAAAATATATCACACATCTTTAGCCCGGCCGCTGTAAAAACTGCTTAACCTAGCGATCGACTCGAGCTCCTCAATATAGTATAAGACAGTATATATCAAAGTTTGTAGCCAGTTGTTAAAAAATAATAACTGTAAGTCCGTCACATTTTGGCATTTTATAGGATTGACTAAATTTGTACATATTAATTGCAAACTTTTTAAGGTTCCTTAGTACTACAAGCAACCCTTGTAGTTTCGCTCAGTCCGTCCGTATGTCCGTCTTTTTGCGCTAACTAAATTCTACAATTATGGACATAAATGCATGAAATTTGGTACAGTTATGTGTTGCGTATAGATTTTTGTCAAGACCCTTTTTGTTATTGACGCCTATACGAGACGTATAACGAATGAATACTAATAAAATCAACGCTCTTAGTATATTTAATGAAAAGATATGTCATGTAAATCACATTGACTTTGTCAAATTAAAAGAGATCTTAGGAATGGTATGAATCTTAAAATAATATGGTAAAGTGTTACGTAATGGTATCGAATCACATTTAAACGTTTGGAAAAAACTGAAAAGGTATTTATAACTTAAATTCCTCATTTCCTTTTCCGCAAGACAATACATAAGACATTAGGTAAAATTGAGTGTTTATATAAGGTAACCTATTTTCCGTGTTTTCTGACACTGCTATTTTCATTAATTTTGTAAGATCTTTTTGGAACGTAAGTTCCTTAACGCGACTTACGAATATTCTGCAACGCACATTGCCTAGGGCTCTCGCGTTCGTAGTCATTCGTGCATAAATAAATAATCGTAGTTACAACACATTACAAGTATTCAGGTGTTAGTAAGTACATGAGACTCTAATTAGAGGTCAGAAGCTAAGGTCTCATCCTTCAAAAAGTGAATTACGTCTTACGGTCCTGGGATCTTCGTCTAATTAATCAAGAAAATGGTGGCATAGCTCCCGAACTAGGTCACTGTCGTTCTGGAGCTAAATTATTATTATTTTCTCGTCCGTCGTGTTTTTTTAGAAATACCAGTGAATGTGTGTACAGATAATAAATTTAAAAAAAAACTCTAAAACTATCAGGTAATCAGTGACGAGGTACGCTATTTTATGACATTTTTACAATGGAAAAACTGCAGGCCTCCTTCCCAGCATGGCAATGTTGTGCCGTTTGTAACCAGCGACTTCCTGCGACCCAGACTAGATCATTAGTCCATCTGGTAGGAGGATGGCCCGCCTTTCGCTTTCCTGAAATTTTTGAATGCTTAATTGAAATTGGATTCAACAAGCTCATAGAAATCATTTCATTTTTGTTTGGCATATTACTTTGGCTTTGTTTGGCATTACTTGTAGACGCTTCTTAATTTGCTGATAAGGTACTTATGCTATTTGCGATTTGCGTTCGAAGAAAATCCTTTGCAAATCGAACAATTTTCATCATCGGATATGAAGGCCAATAGTTCCTGAGATTACCAAGTTCAAACAAACACACAAAGAAACTCTTCAGCTTTATATATTAGAATAAGATTCCTACCCATTTCAATTAGAACACTCGCGCCTTTAAACGTGAGGATAATAAACTAGGATCTTTTCATTGCCACAGCTTTTGAGCAGAATCATTCTATTCAATGCGAACGAAGTCGGGCTTTTCAGCTAGTATATTACTTTTATATAAATTTACCATTTTTGATCCAATAAACTTTCAAGTCGTAATTCAAGCAGAGTATGTATGTGTTTTTGCGTGATATTTTTGGCAAAGGATCGCGGGCGATGACGTAAGAGATATTTCTCATTGGACTTTTTTCAGACAGGCCCTCAATTAAAGCCTTGGTAACATTCCAATAGCAATCAAAAATGCACGCTATTATCTTAATTGCTTTAATAGAAGTGAATAATGATCACTATATTCAAGCGAGATTAGCCTCAATACCGAAAAATATTTACCTACTCTATACAATAAGAACCTTAATCAAGTAGAGTGCTCTGTATTGTTCGGTGAAAAAACTAATAATTCGTGTCGGAACTGTGGATAATAAGAATAATATTGTACTTAAATCGAACAATCCATAACAAATATCAGATTCAAACTTGTCTAATTGATTCGAGCAAGCCAATATTTGACATGTATTAAGGATGAAAAATATGTAATTTAATTAAGATGTTTGAAAAGATAAAATCATTTCTACAAACATTATTAATTTAAAGTAAAGAAATATAAAATCTTAACAACAAAACGACTTCATCATCATCATAATTGCGTAAGGCATTCTGCATGGATCAAAATTTCAAGTCTAGATCCCTCAACCACGCCACTATTGCTGGTGTAAACGTGCCTGGTTGTACGGATAAAACACTGTAACATAATATAGTTCACAAGTTGTTGTTCTTTATGGGTTTGAATTTTGTTGTAAAAGTACTAGCTGTGCCCCGCGATTCCATCTGCGTGGGCTACCCTTATCACTTAGGAGTGTGGAAAATAGATGTTGACCGTTTCTCAACCCTAGCCAATATGCACGCAAAATTCCATGAAAATCGGTCCAGCCGTTTCGGAGGAGTTTGGCAACGCATCCCGTGGCACAAGAATTTTTTATATTACATTTTCTTATACAGTACTGTAGTTTTTACCCGCGATTTCGTCCGCGTAAAACTAGGTGAAAAATTTTAGCGTGATGATATATAAATCTATAGCCTTCATCAATAAATGGGCTATCTAACACTGAATTTTTTTGATAAGAGAAATTTGGAACACATATCAGCCGAATCAACGCCTGATTTATTCTCTGCGTCAAAAGACTGTAGAAATATAAGATTAAGAAGACAAAAATGTATTCGTAGAAAAAAGTCTACTGTAAGTAATGACAGTCTTTGGAAGCTTCGCCAAGCAGATGCAAAATCTTCTTTGGTCCTTGCTTTGGAAATGGGACTACCTAGTCCAACCACTGAACTACAAAACTCTTCCTTATACGAGCCCCTGGGACAGTCGTATGATGATATGGGTCGTTCAGAAAAAGACTGTTCACTGGTAAATAACTCATTAAATTCTAACGTGTCTCACAGTAGTCTTAAAACGTACCATCCTATGCAAAATAAGACGTCTAGAGAACTATTTGGCTTAACATTAGAAAAACTACACTGACTTTCCGATGTGCCTCAACGCACGTTTCGCTTCGACACCGAAGCATCATCAAGAGATAGACTCTACACAGGTTATTCGTAAAGTGATTAGTAAAAACACAGGAAGCAATTTATATCTCAGGCACCCCCACGACATTAGCGCTAACTTCAAATATTCTAAGCAATGGCGAGCTTGAGACGTGGCGAGCGTGAGCAACGACGACGAAACGACGACACGTCATGGATTTCCGCAAAGTAACGCCTGAGTCTATCAATTGTTTACAGAAATGTTCGACAGAGCTCTTTAAAAGGCAGCCATTCTAGTATATGTACTAGTATACCTAACATACCCTGAAACGATGTACTAAATATCCTTCTGGGGCAGATTAATTCTGCTTATCGTCCTATGCAAAGCAGCGTTGTGCGTTACGATTAAGAGACCAAAGCTTTAAACCTCGCTGACACATCGGCATAACAAAAATGATATATAATAAAAATATTTGAGCCCATTATCTTACCATTTTCTTACCTATTTAGTCACTGTTATATAATATTACTATATACAAGTATAGAAAACAATCAGTAATATCAAGAACTTCAGTACAGGTGTATAAAATTTAGGTCCTAATAAAATTTTTGCTCTTCGGATGAGAATCTAGTTAATTGAGTTTCCATTTCTTTGGACTTTCCTTTAGTTCTACTAAAGGAATAGTTGAGTACGTTTTCTTATATACCTTTAAATTTGTCCCATTTCATATCGGAACATTACATTCAATGCCTGACATCCACGATACGGTGTGCCGGACGGCTCACAGCCACTTCCTCTGTATTCTAAGCGGACCCTGGTACTAGACCAGCGTACAGCGTAGCGCTGAGGAAGACTTTCTGAAGAGATGAACTTTTCAAAACAATTCATTGACTTGAAGACATCAGTAACTTTCGCATACCGAAGTGTTTGACACCTAAATACGATTATGTAAGTACCAATTACTATTTACTCGATGTTTTATTGACGGCGGCTTTTTTACTTATTCAAAAACTGTTTATTACGTATAAACTCCGCTGGCTTCCGGTGAAATTCTCGTCAGAATAGATCCAACCGTTTCGGAGATTACCCGTCAGAAACAGGCATTTCAATTCGTGTAAAAATTGGTGAAAAGCCACGCCAAAATATTTTATTAACATAGAAATTGTATAAGTCCGTAAAAGTATGCCAACCAGATCCAGAAAGGATATTTTTACATATAAAGGAGACGAGGTCACCCTCGTTTTTGAAAGTTGGTAAGCCCTTGAAACTTCTTATGAAAGAGATTGGCAGATACCAAACAACTTGGTGGACAAAATATAAGAAATTATAAGAGCTGTTACACACTGACGACAAGTTGCTAGCGTTTTTGTTTCTATAATTTAATATAGCCGCATAAGATTTTGAAGTGGACACTTCATATGGCGGTTTGGACATTTTTTGAGATGGTAAAAATACTGAACTTGCGACACTGTTACTGTTAGGGACACTACAGTACGTTCAAGTTTTCACACCGTGAGTTTAGTACTGTCGGTGTGCTACTGTTATTTGTTCATGAAGTGAAACTTGCTTTTTACTTCGCTTGCAAAATTTTATTTATTATTTCTTGTAAAATTTTCAGTTCGTAATCAAACAATCTGCTCTCTATACAACTGATCAGCATGGGTTTCATTTCGTTGACAGCTGCTCTTAATTTCGACCAAAAAATATGTACTTCAAATAGAAATGTTTACTATTCTGAATTAATGTAAAGGCTAAATAGAAATAGATGAAATATCATGAGCTTATTTTCCTCTAATATTCTTAGTTGAGATCTCATATAAGCAATTTTTCGAACAAATTGAGTTCAATCAGTCGGCAGTATGTATCAGCTCTTACGTGTATTAGATAACTTGTAACTTTCTAATCAAAAACTTTCTCTTATAGTAACGAGAGAACATTTATACTTTTGAAGTTATGTAGCGATACTTGAGAAACTTTTGGACAAGTAGTTTAGTGTCGAAAATAATATAATAAAGTATTGTATGCACTATGTAGTGTATAACCTAAATAATTATTTCTTTTCTCTTCTCTTCTCCTCTTTATAAATAAAAATATAACGACGAAATATACGTGCATAACTTCCGAACAACTGCACCGTATTGGATAAAATCTTTTGTAATCACTAGCTGTGCCGGGACTTCGTCCGCATAACATTAGGTAAAAAAATAGACTCTACTTTAGCGAGCCTTCCTCCTCTTTATATACATCCTTCCTCCTCCTTATATATGGCCTTCCTTTTCCTTATATATCGCCTTCGTCCTTCTTATATATTTATGTGAGAAAGAGGTACTGATACCCGGACGTTGGAATAGATAGGACTAAAATAATAAGGGATTGAGTAAAAGGATATAAAGGTAGATGGAAAGGAGAAAAAGGATCCGGTTTCTACTGTCACGGACGGTATAGGGGGAGGAACAATGGCAATTATAGTAGTCCGAGTTCACGTACCTGTAGTTGGTCTAACCAGTAATATATAAATATAATTAAAAATGTAATTATTGAGATGAAAAACAGAATAAGGGAGAATTATTTTTAAACACACCAAACATGTATGTTTCAATTTGAAAAATGTTGTCTAAGATAAAGTTGATTTTTTTAATCCGCCTTGGTTTTTGATAGGCACTTGTGACCGTCATTTTTTCTAGTATAAATAATTCGTAATATTCTGCTGTTAAACGTATAAGAAGTAAAAGCTAACTCTACGTGAGTTTTTTTTTTCCTAAATTAATTCCGTTAATTTCCCAAATGGCGTGTGCCCAGAAAAATTGGGCTTGTCGACTGACCGGACGTCCTGTTTTGGATTGAGGCGATTCCCTTTGTTTCTGTAAATACGACATCCCAGAGGACAAACCCCTATCGGTGCTTCCTTTACAACTTTTTGTGTTAGAAAAAATATTACATACAATAAGCATGACGACAGTAATTAGAAATCATTTAAATTATGTATTTATCTGATAAAAAAAGATACGTGAAGCTTAACAAACGTATTTATCTTTACATTGCGAGCGAGATTAATAGGTATTCACAAAAAAGGAAACTACAAAATACAGCAATAAGCCATGAGAGCTAAAACCATACGCTCAACCATAGAGCCATACGCTCTGCTGGGTGTTTTAGCGTTACCGTTTATTATAAAGGCGTTCCAATAAGTGATAGCAACGTTTTAAACTGCTCATTCAGACATTCGATATTTGACGATTGCAATCGTCGGTCGCGGCGAAAACGTCGAGATGACGCTTAGTGGAACGCACTGTTAACATAATGTGACGTCATGACAACTTCAAGTGTTTGGAAAGAATTTAAGTCCTTAAATTAATAATGTTTTTTTGCTATAAAAAACGTTAATTTCCGCATAAATATTAAATTTATTGTATGCATTAGTAGACATTTTAGAAAATTATACACCTAAATAATTTTTCGTCATGCTTATTCTAATGTATTTAATAAAAGATACGGTAGCACTTCGGGAGTGCGACAGAAGTGAAAACAAATCTTAAGACGTGCCGATACCGGCAACAGTGTGATAAATTTAATGCTTTCTTCGCCGTCTCGAAAATAAACAACGCGTCTTAAGCAATTTTCACTTCAAAAATAATAGCAATATTCATGTACTTGTGAATATACATAAGGAAATTATAACATGGGGCACTTGGACAGATGGTTTATCTGAGTATCAATCTATCCAATATTGCCGTTTCTCATCCTACTAAGTTCTTATCAAGAGTGGATGCGACAATACCCCAGCGGCGTCGTTCGGTTGGGCTATTGAGGCATTAGTGGAATTCCATGTATTATCAAACTAATTTCAAGTACTGTATCTACATCCAATGAGGCCTGGTTACCGATAATTCCAATTAAGCGGTCTGCCTCGGATGACATAGATTTCTTGATATCGGAGTTGTTGTTCCTACCTCTCTCTTTATTTCTAACCTCATTACTGAGAATGTGGGCCGGCGCGACCGGGTACTAGTGCCTCTTTCTGTGATGGTATTGTTGTCGCGTTTCGTTCGGTTTGTGAGACTTCCCGGTGTCCTAAACTCGTCATTAAAGGCCTAGCAACGCATCTGCTAGCCATCTGGTCGTGCAGATGTCCATGGGCGTCGGTAGGCACTTAGGTGTCTGCTGCCTGCTCGTTTGCCCCTAGTAACATAAAAAAAATGCAGAAACATCAACGACGTATGGGCTGAGAGTAAGGTCATGTATGTCATGTATGGTCATGAAGCTGGCCCTAGCGGAGTGGAGGGCAACAAAGGGGCTCAGACATTCAAAGCTATTTATGAGCAACTTAAAGACTAATGTATTTATATATTTAAAAAATATATATTCGCATATAAAAGGCGGCTGGTATCTATGACACAGGCATTAAGTTGTCTACTTCAGAACCAGACATTTATTTAAAATTTAATATTACGTATTATCTTTATTTTTAAAAACTCCGGATTTCAAAAATACACAGCACTGTAATTATGCAGTAAAATTTCAATTAAGTGATAATTGAGATCCTTGCTGCTACTATAGACTATATAAACGATTTCAAGATATTGGTAATTTCAAAATTCTTTTGAGATCATAAGAATAAACACTTGATAAAGTACATCGTCACTATCTTTCTTTTTTTAATAAAACCGTAACACCAAATTTACTCGTATTTCTATACAAAATATACGATTTAGTTTAGTTCCACTTAGTTCTGCGCAACCAACGTCCAGCCACTTCCCGCCACTGTAAATGTCAATCTGGAAGTCCTTTAAGAAATTTTGGACAAAGGTTGGTCGGAATGATGATAACCTATTTGTTAACACTCTTAAAGGGATTTAATTACTTTATATTTATAATGAGAAATCTCGATATAAAATGAATAAAATTATGTGTCTTGATGACGGTGTTGGTGGTGTTTGTAACTTTCTTTGCGGAAAGTTTTTTATATTTTAATTATTTTTCATTTTTTACAATTTTTTTATTAGCCTATAGTGTCCGACGGTTGGCAAAGGCCTTTCCGTAATATTATTGCAATGGCAACGGACAAAGTTTAATTACTGGCCTATCATAAGAGATTTTTTATTTATTTATTCAAAAGAATCTCATTCGTAGAAGTACACACACGTCCAATACGACAATGACTGCGCATTCTCAAAATCCAAAGGATCACCAGAATTTTCCAACTGTAACAAATGAACTTATGAATTGGCTTAAAAGCAAATATAAATTAGTCATATAAAGAAATGTTAACACAGTTTTCAAAATACAGTATGAGTAAATCCATAAAGTTTATGAAATCTTTAAAGAAGAAGCCACTTTATTAAATAAAGGTACTTTGGTGATACTGACGTCGGAAATAGGGTAGCCGAACTCAAATGGAGCTGGCCCCGACATATGGCTAGAAGTGGTGATGGAAGGTGGTCTAGGACAATTAGTTGTCTAGAGTAGATTGGAGAGGTCTACAATGAGTTGTCTAGAGTAGATTGGAGAGGTCTACAATGAGTTGTCTAATAAAATTTCGGCCAATTTATTTTAATCTCACCGAAAATTGAGATAAAAGTAAAATATTAATTTGAACAAACTACCACTTTTTATATCAAAAACTGAGCTTTGTTTCAGCGTGCAATAATCCTGGAATATAAAAATGTTTTGTTTATCAAAATATCCCCATCCATTTTTAGCCTAAAGTGTAAACGCGTTATCATATGATTCTTTCTTGAGAGTACACTATAAATGAAAATTATTAACTGCATACGTATTTTTTTGTTATAAAGTATACTGTTGAAAAAAGATACGCTTTATAAATCACCGCACTCATTTCACTCTTCACTCATTCAATATCGTAAGAATAGCTAAAAGACCGTCTTTTGATAATGGCATTACACATACAAATATATTAAGAAGCGATCTAATTAACGAATTTTGTCAACCCAAAACCTTTATATAAAGTTCCCACCAATATATAACTCTTTATCTTATAGTATGAGATTCATGTCGCGACATGTTTCGACACGCTTTTGTTCGTAATACTATTCTTTTACCTCTTTATAGCGAGTTTTAGACTAACCTAACCTCAACATAACAAATCTCAGTTCAACGAATTACTTGATATAACGAATATTTTCTTGTTCCAATCCGAATGGTTAAATCGAGGTTGCCCTGTATTATGAACAAGTGTTTAGTTGAGGTAATGCTAAAATATCGCTACAAACGTAAACCTTGCTTTAAATCTGCATAACTCATTATTACCTACATGCATTTTGCTTAAAGATCTACAACTGCATCGGTATGAAAGTCAAATGATACAATTTGTTAAATTTTTAAGCTACCCTTCACCTATTATTGTAATTTTCACTACCGGTTAACATTATATTTTAGTGTAGCTTAGTTTATTGTGAGCATATAATAGAATATTTATTGTATTTGTTTTATACGTATTGATTGAATTTATTACATTCCCAAAGTTCCATATAAATTTCAGGAACACGAAATTCTGTTCTTCCAATTTGAGTTAGATGTTTTTTTTGTAGTACAAAGGGCAAAAGCAGGCGGTATATAACTACCGATGCCTATGAACATCTGCACCAACAGAAGGCCGACAACGTAGATGTATTGCCGGCCTTTAAATAGGAACTCTGACAAACCGAACGAAACGCGCCAACAATACCATCACTTGACGTGACAACATTACCGACACTTCACGT